>WHVE01000833.1:0-54111 GCA_015178995.1 Trichophaea hybrida | reverse complement strand
GAAACAGTCAACCGGGGATAGTGACTCCGTAAGCCCCGAAGAGTTATGGAACTGGATAAAAAACGTATGTCATCACTGCCCGCACGACAGTAGCGAAGGGCTATGTACGCATAAGGACCAGTCGCTGGAAATCTCTGAAATACAAATCCTACCAACAGACGAAGACAAGCTCAAGTGGATTCAGGAATGCCATGATTCTCCGGTCGCGGGACACCCAGGACGAGCAAAAACTTAAGACCTGCTAAGCCGAAACCATTCCTGTAACCAGATGAGAAAGGACGTGGACCGCTACGTACGAAACTGCCATACCTGCCAACGGAGCAAGGCAACCCACGGAAAAACTCATGGCTTGTTACGACCACTAGAAGTACCGGAGCAACCATGGAAAGATTTGAGCATGGACTTCGTAGTCGGACTGCCAGAAAGCGAAGGGTTCAACGCAGTATGGGTAGTGGTCGATCGCCTAACGAAGATGCGACATTTAGTACCCTGTACTGACAAAGTGGATGGAAAGAAGCTGGGAGAAATGTACGTTAAAGAAGTGTTCAGACTGCACGGACAGCCCGAAACGATAGTGTCCGATCGAGGGCCGCAATTCGCTTCGGAATTCTGGAAACACGTCTGCGAAAGATTTGGAATCGAACGAAGGCTGTCAACCGAATTTCATCCTCAGACCGACGGCCAAACTGAAAGAGTCAATGCAGTAATCGAACAGAATCTCCGAAACTTTGTTAATTACCAGCAGGACGATTGGGTCCGGTGGTTACCATTGACAGAATTCGCAGCCAATAATCATACCTCGGAAACGACTAATTGCTCCGCGTTTTTTGGCAACTACGGCTTTCACCCACGCATGACCTTTGGCCAACATCCAATCAAAGATCCTAACGAAATTCGCGAAGTCAACGCCCAGCAGATGGCCCAACAGATGGAGCAACTTTTCAGCGAACTCAGGGCAGAAATGAAAAGAGCCCAGGCCATACAGTCTGAACAGGCCAACAAGTCCCGAAGGGTCGGCACGCCATTAGAAGTCGGCGATAGAGTATGGGTGGACGCACGAAATATATCAACAACGCGACCAAGCAAGAAACTCGACTGGAAACGCATAGGGCCGTACGAGATCACCGAGGTCATTAGTCCCTGGGCCTATCGAATCAAATTACCAAATCAACTACGCATTCACGACGTTCAACCGATATCCAGACTAGAGAAGGCCACCCAGGATCCCCTTCCGAATCAAAAGCAAGGACCACCACCACCGGTAATAGTGGACGGAGAAGAGGAGTACGAAGTTGAGCGAATAGACGATTCCAGACTGTTCCGGAGGCAGCTGCAGTATTTGGTAAAATGGAGAGGCTACGACGAGCGCAGATGGGAGCCCGCGACCAACGTAGATGGACTTAAGGCTATCGACGATTTTCACACGGAACAACCTGGCAAGCCCGGATCGTGAACCTCATAGGTACCCGGCATTGGAGTGGGGGAAGCTACTGTCACGGTTGTGTTGAGTGACGATCGGTGGTGGAGTGATGATCGGTGAATAATAAAGCACGACGAGAATGAAATCAGGTTTCGAACGGAGGCTAAGGCATGACGAGAATGAAATCAGGTTTCAAACGGAGGCTAAAGCACGACGAGAATGAAATCAGGTTTCGAATTATGGTTTTACGGGAAATGACGGAAATCGTACAAAAGCGGTGTACAAAGAAAGCAGGAGTTCGGATGTATTATGGAACGAGTGAAATCACTCTATATAAACCAGGCGTTCACCGGAGGATAAGTTTCTATCTTCACTCGTTCTCTCGTCTATAAAACAATCAATTAGCTTCGGCTTTCACATCTTTTACACTCAGTGATTTCGGATCGAGTCTCTTGCGTACAGCCCTTGTTTCTTTAGCTTCAGGCTATTCTCGACTCTGAGCTTTCCTGCTCTTGGATTTTATAACCCCTTGAACCCCGAGCCCTGAACCCTCGACACCCAGCCCTCAATCCTTGACACTGAGGCTGAGTAAACACCAACCTTAGGTAGACACAGCACGGCTGCCATCGTACGGTAGCGATTATCTTCCTTATACACAATCATACTAAATCACTTATTCTCATTTGCAACCGTACCGACCCTAATTGACATCCGAGCCAGTACGGAGCCTTACCAGCCCGTAATCATCCTTACACACCTTTCCCTTCATATTAAGGCATTTTCTTGGTCTCTTTGCCAGGCCGCTTGCTCTTCCATAATGTGTCCTCCCCAATGACCGTCTGGCATTTCGATTAAACGTTTGGCAAATCTTCTCCGTCTGTTGTTGAGCAGAGACACCGTAGGTCTGAACCCCACTTCCTTGATGAGGGGGACTACTGGTGTGGTTCGGAACATTCCCGTTGTGTGTCTTGTTGATTTGTTAACTAGTTTTTGCAGGTCCTGTTCCCTTCCTGTTTGATTGTACCACCATAGCTCTGACCCATACAGGACAATTGATTGCACTGCAGCCATTTGGATTTTTCTGGCGTTTGCTGGATTTAGTCCGTACTTTCCCGTTACACTGTTGACCCTGCCTTGCGTCTTGCTTGCTTTCGTCATAACGACCTTGTGATGGTGTTGGAACCTCAGCTTTCGGTCAAGCTGTTCTCCTAGCCACCTGGTCGGTTTTTTGTCGAACGCGATTCTGTTTTTTCCAATCCTAATTTTGAACTAAACATTGGATTTCTGATGATTTCGTTTCATGGAGAATAGTATCGCCTCTGTTGTGCCGATGTCAAACTCAACTGCATTCTCTTCTGCCCATGTTCTTGCTCCGCATGCACACCTTTGCATCCTCTGTACACACTGGGTGACATCGTGTCCTTCTACCACCCAGACCACATCGTCAACGACGGAATGAGCCAGCGTACCTGCAATGCTTCATTAAATTTTTTGGAACAGTTCTGAAATGTATATGACGAACAGGATGGGTGAGACCGGTGAACCTTGGGGAACCCCTGTGGCGACCACCATAACTTCTCCCTCTCTGCCATCCATTCTTATGGCTACACTTCTGTCTGACATGAAACTCTCGACCCACCGACACCCAACGGCTTCGAATCCCATGTCATCCAATCGCTTAATCAAGTTTCCCCTCGCAACGCTTGGGAAAGCCTCTTTCATGTCCATCAATAATGCTGCTGCGATCCTCTTCTGCCCCCATGCCTCCTATGCTTTTTGCACTATTCTTCCTTCCGCATCGATTGCTGATCTCCTCTTTCTGCATCCATACTGGCCATCATGGAGTAGTTGTTTCCTTTCGCACTCATCCGCGATTTTTGTTGTAATACTTTTTCAACAACCTTTCCCAAACAATTTTAAGTACGATGACCCTCTACGCCTTGGCCAAATGATAATTGGGGCTTGAAGCTGTGTTGTCAACAAATAAAAATCTTTCTTGCTGGTACATACTGTGAGTCAACCAATGAGAATGCTTCGAGCGGACAAACCAAGTGTATAACTATTAGACAAGTGTAAATGCGTGCGTACGCATCTATATATAGACCCTTCAGGCCGACAGCAATCTCCGGTCATACAAGAGTCATCTCTGGCCATAAGATGGCAGAGGCCTATCATGCAATAAACTGACCGGTCACTGCGCCGACCAACATCCTCAGTGAACTAAGGAGAACACATCTTACAACCGTTATGTGATTGACTACTGTAATGTGTAGCACCATGCTTGCAGAAGACTACTGGGGCACGTCGTTCAATGTTCTACTGTTAATTCAGGATTAGTATCCACAGTTTCCCTCCCAATTAAGTCTACGAGTTTTGGTTCTATCACAACATGTTCTATACATGAAATGTTCATAACTATGCATACTTTCACCTCCCTGTCTCCAATTTATAGTATCTCCAATATTCATTGTTCTGTGGTGCGAAATGGTCTATTTTTATATTCTTGTCAGCTAAATCTAAAGCAACACAACAAATATTGTAGATATCATAAATCGGAGACAGCAAGGTGAAAGTATGGATAGTTATGCACATTTCATGTATAGAATTCTTTGTGATCAGACCAAAACTTGTATACTTAATTTGGAGGGAAATTTTAGATATGGACAGTGATGCCTGGTACAATGAGGTATGTACCAGGACGCTCTCAGCCGACGGACAGATTACAAGGAACCTCCACTACCACGGACGGCCCGAGTTGTCCCCAACCCGCCAGACGTTGGTGGCCAGTCAGCCCACAATGTGGGAGAGCAAAACTCTGTAGGCAGCAACTACACGGGAGAGCTAATGCATGCGAGTGTCATTCGGGCCGACGGTTGGATGGACGAAGTTCCAAGAGCGTACCCAAGAGATTCGTACTTCGGCATGGCATATTTTGAACTCCAAGGCACCAAGGTGAGTCTGATGAAGGAAACACCGGGACAGAAATAGCAACGACGGGATTGAACACAACATTACTGGATGAACGACGAAGGGCTAATTCTCTACCGTGCGACTGACCGCCTCTGTATCCAGATGGAGGTCCAGAAAAAAGTCTTATACGAGGCACAGGACTCCATGGTTGGCGGGCATTTCGGAATTGACAGGATGGTTTCAGTGGTTGGAAGACAGATGTTCTGGCCATGTCAGTACCAGACTGTCAAACAGTATGTTAAGGGCTGTGCAGCATGCGCCCTTGCAAAGTCGACGAACCAGAAGCCGTATAGGCTCCTACTGCCACTGGACGTGCCCAACCCAAGATGGCAGCGAATTAACATTGACTTCATCACCAAGCTTCCAGTTAGCAACGGTCATGACACTATCATGACCATCGTTGATGGCCTAACCAAATGGGCCATTTGGACGGCCACAACGGAGAAACACCTCACGGCCCAACGGTTCGCAGAGATGTTCATTGACGTCTACTTTCGGCTACACGGAATTCCAGAGTCAATTGTCAGCCACAGAGACGTCAGATTTACGTCTGACTTCTGGCAACACTTGAATGAAATTGGGGGGACTAAGCAGCGTATGTTGATGGCTGTCCATCCACAGACCGACAGACACACAGAAAAGGTCAATAGTATTGTCGAACAATATCTCCGCACCTTCGTGGCCGGAAACGAGGGGAACTGGGCCAAACTGCTGCCACTGGCGAAGTTCACATATAATGTAAGCAAGCATAATGCGACGGAGATGACACCATTTGAAGCAGACCTAGGATACGTTCCACGGATGCCACTTGACGTCATTGGCGCAACAACCTCCGTCAACTCCTACCCCAATGCTGGGAGTCGAACGGGAGGACATCAAGCAGTTAGCTTCGCAACGACCATGGCTGACATTCTCGCCCAGCTCCAGGATAAACTTGCAATTACCCAAGCAAACCAGGCCGCAGAAGCAAACAAGAAACGGCAACCGCACAATTTCCAATCTGCGGACCAGGTGATAATAAACACTCCAAACATGCCACTGAGCTACGGCGCTGCTACACCTGGAACCGACCCCGACACCGACCAGTCTAGGGCACGGCTTAGTCGAGCTTTACAACATTGTTATGTCGGCCCATACACTCTCGGCATGCAACGGGGCAATGGCAATGCCTTCGAGATCGCCGACATGCCTGAGCATCTCCTCATTCACAAGACCTACAATGACAGCAAGTTTAAACGGTGCACCATCGACGAATCCCGACCGGAGGAGGCACCGCCACCAATCGGAGTTATCAAGAGCGGTGATACCGAATATGGGTTGGAAGCCATTCGCGGGTGGCGAGTCAACAAGGGAACGGCCGAGGTTCGAGTCCAGTGGGAGGGCCAATCGGAGGAGGAGTGCACGTGGGAGCCACTGACGAACCTCACCCGTTTAGGAGGCAAGGGGACAGTCAGTGAGTATGCAGCTACCATGAATGACGAGAGTTTGAACAAACTCCTCCAGAAGAACCTATGTCCTGCTGACCCTTCAATCCCGCCGAAGTCGGCAATAACCCGACCGCAGGCAGGCAAAATCAAGGGGCTAGCACCGACAAGGAGGAGCGTGAGGGTAGCGGCTATGCACGATTGCAGTTTTGGGAGTGTTTACTTTAGTTTTTCAGGTGGCAAGCTTTTGTAGGGGGAGGTGGATGTAGGGTGTATGTTAGTCACGTGTGCGGCTCAACTCTGTGTATACATGTATCGTGTCATTATTATTATAAGGAGGTCTCTGAGATCATGCAATGTCCGCAGGAAGCATTCTGATTGGCCAACTGGCGCTACATCCCTGCAAAGATCATTATGATTGGTTGACTTGATGCCCCCCATGCTCCAGAAAATGCGAAATCCAAACATTATAGCTCAATTAAGTCTCTGAGTTTCACTCTGATCACAAAGTAAATTATACATTCAATATGTGTAAGTTGTCACTCTTGCCTCCCAGTCTCTGATTTGCAATCCGATCAATATTTGTTGAGTCGCTGTGGAAAAGCGGCGATTTTGGCCTGATTTTTGCCATTATACAATGGCGGCAAAGCTGCCTGGACAATTTGCTAGCCAAGATGCAGACCAGCTCGATCATCTTCAGCCAGCTGAGAGCCAGACTGGCTCCATCGCGTCCCGCCAGCAGAGATCCAGACCAGCTTGATCATCTCAAGCCAGCCAAGAGCCAGCGTGGCTCAATCGCATCCAGCCATTGGAGAGCCAGCCCGGATCGATCGCTTCCAGCCAGCCAAGAGCCAGCCCGGCTCGATCATCTCCAGCTAACCGAAAGCCAGCCCAGCTCGATCATCTCCAGCCAGCCAAGAGCCAGCCCTACTTGATCACGTCTAACCAGCCGAGATCGTACGTTCTGTTCGATCGTCGAATCATTTCACTCGCCTCAGCTAGCCAAGATATGGATGACGTCGCTCCTACGGAGTCACCATCGTACGTTCTGTTCAATCGTCGATTCATTTGACTCACCGCACCTAGCCAAAACATAAATGACGTCGCGCCTACGGAGTCACCATCGTACGTTCTGTTCGATTGTCGAATCATTTCACAGGCCGCTGCTAGCCAAGTCATGAATGACGTCGCTCTTACGGAGTCACCATCGTACCGTCTTGCCGTTACTTCGCGATTCTTGAGTTATAAAGCGTGGCATAACTCTCCCTACGATTCCTTATTTCGATTTCCGTACTCGACGCCTTCGTTCATTGGTCCAATACTCATCTCCAGTGCCCAGCCAGTCTGTCTCGATCATCTCCAGCCAGCGGCCAGCCAGAACACATGCTGCCAGCCTCCAGCCATCCCGTCTAGATCCTGTCCAGCCAGCCCCCAGCCAGCTTCGTTCAATCACCACCAGCCAGCTTTGCTCAATCAACAGCCACAAGCTGCTACCCAGATTCGCTCAATCACCACCAGTAATCTTTGTTCAATCAACAGTTGCCAGCCCCTACCCTGTTTTGCTCTATCACTACCAGCTAGCTTCGCTCAATCAACAGCCGCCAGCTCCTACCCAGCTTCACTCGATCACCACTTGCTCCCTTTGCTCAATCACCAGCCGCCAGCTCTTACCTAGCTTTTCTCAATCACCACCGGCGAAACCACCATCCCCTGCCTAACTTCGCTCGATCACCACCAGTCAGCTTCGCTCGATCAGAACCACCATCTCCTGCCCATCTTCGCTTGATCACCACCATCCTATTCGATCAACAACCGCCATCATCTCTCAATCACCACCATTCTCTCTTGATCAACAACCGCCAGCTTCCTACCCAGTTTCACTCGGTCACCACCAGCCAGCATCCATTGATCAAAAGCCGCCATCTCCTACCAATCTTCACTTAATCACCACCATCTTCACTCGCCAGCTCCTACCCACTTTTTCTCGATCACCACCAGCCCTCTTTGCTTGATCAACAGCCGCCAACTACTACCAAGCTTCGCTCGATCACCACTTGCTATAATTGTTCAATCAACAGCCTCCAGGTCCTACCTAGCTTTGTTCAATCACCATCAGCCAGCTTTGCTCAATCAATAGCCACTATCTCCTACCCAGTTTCACTCAATGACCACCAGCCAGCTTCGCTCAATCACCAGCCGCCAGCTCCTACCCAGCTTCACTCGATCACCACCAGCTATCTTGGCTCAATCAACAGCCGCCAGCTCCTACCCAGCTTCTCTCGATCACCACTAGCTATCTTTATTCAATCAACAGCCGCCAGCTCCTACCTAGCTTCGCTCAATCGCTACCAGCCAGCTTCGCTCAATCAACAGCCGCCAGCTTTGCATGATCACCACCATCCATTATTGCTCGATCAACAGTTGCCAGCAGTGCAACCAGTTTCTACCCAGTTGCGTTCAATCGCCACCAGCCAGCTTCATTCAATCAATAGCTGACAGCTCCTACAATGCTTTGCTCTATGATAACCGCCAGTTCCTACCCTGCTTCGCTCGGTCACAACCAGCCATCTTCATTTGATCAACAACCTCCATCGTCTACATAGCTTTGTTCGATTATCCCGAGAGCCAGCCCAGCTCGATCATGTCCAGCCAGCCATGAGCCAGCCCTGCTTCATCGCGTCCGGCCAGCCGAGAGCCAATTGTGGCTCGATCGTGTCCATCCAGTCGAGAGCCAGCCCAGGTCGACCATCTCCAGCCAGCCTGCATCCAACGCGCAACCCCCGGCTCAAAGTGAATCTCAAAGTGCACCTGATCGAAATACTAATGCTTCAGTCCAGGTCGGCTCAATCGCCCGAGAGATATGTCCAGGTCGATCATCTCCAGTCAGCCGAGAACCAGCCCGTATTGATCGCGTCCAGCCAACCGAGATGATTATCTCCAGCCAGCCAAGTGCCAGCTCGGCTCGATCGTGTCCAGCCAGCTAAGAGCCAGACCAGCTCGATCATCACCAGCTAGCCGAGAGCCAGCCCGGCTCTATCGCGTGCAAGCAACCGTGAGGCAGCCATTAATGCAACACCAAGTGCATCCAAGATCTACCATGCTTTTTGTATATAGTTAGCAATATATTTTTGAATCAAAGCTGTGGCCGTGAATTAAGGCTGCGACTGTACAGTGTGCTGTGTCTCGAAGCAAATGCTGCGTCTGTAGGCACCACAGTATGACGGCTATCAGTTCAACCAATTAGGTTCCTTGCGTCCAGGAAAGACACGACTAAGGGCGGCAAAGCCGCCCCCCATTGCTAGTTTAGATAATAGACACGACGCTTCTAGCACACCACATCTTCACTCGATCAACAACAGCCAGCTCCTATCCAGCTTCCACCAGCCAGCTTCACTCGATCAAAAACCACCATCTCCTGCCCAGCTTCACTCGATCACCACCATCTTGATTCAATCAACAGCTGCCAGCCCGTACCCAGCTTCGCTCGATCACCACTAGCTATCATTGCCCAATCAACAGCCGCCAGCTCCTACCTAGCTTCGCTCAATCACCACCAGCCAGCATCACTTGATCAAAAGCCGCCATCTCCTACCAAGCTTCGCTCAATCACCACCATCTTCACTCGCCAGCTCCTACATACCTTTGCTCGATCAGTACCAGTCCTCTTTGCTTGAACGACAGCCGCCATCTCCTACCAAGCTTTGCTCAATCACCACTTGCTATCTTTGCTCAATCAACAGCTGCCAGCTTCTACCTAGCTTTGCTCAATCACAACCTGCCAGCTTCGCTCAATCAACAGCCGCCCTCTCCTACCCAGCTTCGCTTAATCACCACCAGCCAGCTTCGCTCAATCAACTGCTGCCAGCTTCGCATGATCACCACCATCCATTATTACTCGGTCAACAGCTGGCAATTTCTACCCAGCTGTGCTCAATCACCACCAGCCAGCTTAATTCCATCAACATTTGACAGCTACTACACAACTTTGCTCAATGATAACTGCTAGTTCCTACCTAGATTCGCTCAGTCACAACTAGTCATATTGGTATGATCAACAACCTCCAGCTTCTACATAGCTTCGTTCAATCATCATCAGCTACCTTCGCTCTATCATCACCCAGCCAGCTTCACATGATCATCAACCGCCAGCTTCATTTGATCATCCCCCACCCACTCTAAGTCTGCTTCACTTTATTAACCCTACAGCCAGCTCACAGCCAGCTCCCAGCCAGCTTCGCTTGATCATCATCACACTTCAAGTCCACTTCGCTTGATTAACTCCAGTCAGCTCCCAGCCTGCTTCACTCGTTTATGACCAGCCTGCTTCGCTTGATTATGACCAGCCAGCTTTGTTTGATCAACACCTGCCCTCTCCAACTCCACTCCACTCGATTAACCACAACTCCCCGTGGGCATGGTGAGAAAGCAGGGACGCAGGGGTGGTGGAGTAAAGACAGGGCCGCACTGGTGATAGACAGATAAGCCCTTTTGGCACGAAGTAATTAGAATCAACCTCTTTCTGTCTTTCTCTTTCTTTCTCCAGAACTTCACGTTCGAATACCCACAAAGTTAGTGCATTCGTGATGACCTTCCTTCGTTGGGTATCTTTATTCCTCTGACCCTCTCCCATCGCTCCTCGATCCACCCGTCCACGCAAGCATCCACACTGACCAATCAACTTGCTTGCGTGCCGGCACCAAGCAAATACTCGATGCATGTTGGCTGCCGTTACACACCGGTTCGAATCCGACTTAAGGCGACGAAGCCGCCTCCATTGGGGAGCCGTGGCTCTCGCGAGAGAAGCCTAGGTCTTAGTCCTTGGCAAATCTTACCCGGTTATCGGTTCAACCAATTAGGTTGCTTGCGTCCATGGCAGCGAAGCCGCCTCCGTAGCTAGTAATATATAGAAAAATTTCTACAGTACTCGCAGTCTTGCCTTTGTAAAGTGCGGAAAGTTCCATAGAGGCTGGTCCTAGTTGTAACAAAAAGCATATACTTAAACTTGTAATACGCCTTTCCGCCTAAAGCGGCTTTGAAGCCGCGTTTTTCATGCCATAGAATGCTTTCGCAGTCGACCTACCAGAGTAGGGTTGATATCTGGCAACTACAGGGGGAGGAGAATTGGGCACTGTCATACTCTAGTTAGAGTGAATACAGTATGAGTAAAACAAAAAAACAAGCATGCGGGGTAGGAACTAATAGGAGGCTGAACGTTCGCCCATCAACGAGTAAAGACTGCAGCTGCTAGAACAAGGGAATAAAGCGGGAGGTGAAAATCAGCTGTTTGTATAGTGAGCGATATAATTATAGGCAAACGTATCCGGGCCGGTTACCCCGAATTGAATCCTGGGGAACAGTTCTGATGATGGTGCACACCTAGGTATCTCAGAAATTCACAAAATGTGTTTTGTGGAGCACCGGCAATCATCGTTTGCTTCCGGCTGTTCTAGGATGCTAAGAATAGCACTCGTGCACTTTGACTTAATCCTCAACTAATTTAGGCTTCGATCTCAGCATGGTGTATATGAAATGCAGCCATATGGGGCATTACCATGCGATCAGCGATGTCGAGACCAAATGCGATATATCACAATCACTCCCTTCTGCGCCGTAGACTCCCGAATTCTGCGCCATATAAGTCGGGCGCAATGATTGGCGTGTGCATAGTCGGTTGCCTTATCTCTTATCCTAGCTCCCACACCCACTCTTTTAACACTGGGGTAGGAGGTTACACAGAAAATAAAAAAACATTGATGGAGGGCGTTACCTCAGAACTTTTCTTCAGATATAAACAGGCTTTGATTGCATCAAGTTCAGTCATTTAACAACCAAACAATACAGCCAAAACGTCGTTCGCATTCACGTCCATTCTCCTGCCATATATGGATAAATTTCGAACACTTTTCGGAATTAATCGGCCGGTATCACCCATATCACCCGAACGACGGCAATCGAACGTTGCTACATCGAATAAAGCTGTTTCCACTTTTCTTAGCGACGGTTCTGGTCCTAGCAGCACGGCTATGGCTAATTCTGGGCCAAAGTGCTTTCGAATAGCCAATGTACCATCTAAGTGGAGTAAGGATGACCTAATTAATTCTCTAAAGAAGATCGACCCATCCCTCGATAGCAACGGATATGAGTTATCTCTGTTCCCAGCATGCCAGGGATCTTCTCAAACGGCGTTACTCAACTTCGACAGCTGCACCGAATACTTCCAAAGACTTAAACTGAACGATTTCAACAATGTGAAGATTTCTAGCGGCGCCGGTGTTGTATGGCTTAGCATAGACAGTCACTTCTACGAATTGACACCTTTAAACTTGCCTGTGGGGGAAATAACCGCAGAGTTAGTATCACCGTGGTCGGTTATACTCCCTTCAAGCTAATCTGTGCAGTGTAGTTGCAGTGACCGGCCTTGCAGGTCATGCCTTCGGTTCCTGGACGAGCGATGAAACTCAACAAATGTGGCTCAAAGACTTTCTACCGCAAGATATCCCGAATATCAGGGTTATGGTTTATGGTTATGACAGCAACCTTACCGGGGTTTCAACCGACAACACGAGACTGATGGACTACAGAAGGAACTTCATACAGCAGTTACAAAATTCTAGAAGTTCAGCCGAGGTATGCGCCATTATCTATAGCGCCCACCCCCTAGTGTTGACATTGACAAAGTGAATCAGAACCGGCCGATAATTTTCATAGGACACAGTCTGGGTGGCATATTGATACTGCAAGTATGAATTCACATGCTCCAAGGTTTCACTTGCTAGCTTACGTCTGTATGTGGTAGACATTAGTCGCATCGCATCGAGATCCTCTTTATAAATCGATTCTTAGCTCAACTCACGGAATCTTCCTCTTCGCAACACCACACCAGGGCCTTCCGATTAAGGATTTCAACATCAGCACTGATCAACAAAGAAGAAACTTGATCATGCAACTGGCCGACGGCTCGGAATTTCTGGAGGGTCAAATGGAGGATATGATACGGATATGGGAAGGATTGAAGCAAAGAATCACAATGGCCAGCTTCTATGAGATACCGTCGGGCAGAGAGGTAAATAATGCGTGTTCAGTCTGCATGATTCCGTCAAACATTACTAACTTCGTATAGCAAGAATTCGATGCAGCTGGAGGAATTGAGACACAAACGGTGAAAGGATTCTCGGCTCTAACATTTCTGAAATGCGAACACCGAATTCCAGTCAACAAAAAACATACGGAAATCGTGAAATTCGCCACTCCAGCGGATCAGACCTATCAGACGGCGGTTACACACCTTAAAGAATGCATTAGAGTCTGCGAGCAACTTCGAAATCTTGCAGAATTGAATCCAGTGGATGCTCAAATGCAAGCGGTAAATGAAGACGGGAAAATACAAGAAAGATTCCGAAATTTGAGAAATGCGAGAAATACAGGGGTCTCCGCACCGAATGAATTTCCGCCACTGCAGCCGGTGGAAAACCCAACAGCAATCGCTCTGAAAAGCTGTGGGGAAGGCGACGGGGCAGATGAGGTGATGGACTTCCTGGCGGCAACTGACGTCGGGAAGTCCCCGCCCAAGCGAGTGGAGGAGTGAGGTTCTTCGGGGGTCTGTGGTTCGGTGGTCTCACTTTGCGGTCTTATGTTTTTATCAATCTTTTTACTGTTTGCTTTTGCTTTCGTTTGTCAGAGGGGGCGACGGGTAGCAGTTGTGGATCTTCGCCATTTAGCCGGCTTGCCCGGAGGCGTCTGTTTGTTTGTAATCATATTGTATTCACCCCAAAGGGGTGCCCAGTGTCGTTACCTAACCGGCCATGCTCGAAAGGAGATGACATATTTTAACCAATCCCCGGCACTTCAACGGTGTGAGCTCATTGTGTCCGCAAAGCCCTCCTTGTCTCCAAGTCGTACCGCTACACAAATACATCAGTTCCAACCAAAGTCGGGCACAAGGCCACAGCACTTCAGCCTTTCCTCCGTCCTAGTCGTTTCTCATCCTCCCCATTTCCGCCGAACAAAAGAAAAAAAAGAACTACATTCTTCCACCCTCCTGTCCCCGCCCCCTCCCTGCTGTCGCGACTACCTCTTGTGAGGGCACCAACTTTCATATCTTCTATCGCGCGTGTCCCAAACTGTAGTGACGCCGCGACTATCATTAATTTTTGTGCAGGGTCCAACTGGTCTCCAACGTCTCCTGACCTGCATCATCTTTTTTATCTTTTCCTTCCTTAGGGTTCCTCTTGCCTCTCCAAGATTCCCCCTCTTTTCCTTGATGTTGTTTGGGCTTCCGAGCCTCACGCTGTTGGTCCCTTCCACCCTTATCTTTTTGCTTATCGATGTCCACTCACGTTGCATGCTTTGAGTGCATTAGACTAGGTGTGGGAGAAAGCTGTCGTGTCGCCTTCGACAGTCGTCCAGTCATTGGTGCCGAGTCGTTGTCAATTTCCATAGCTGTACTTCCGGATTGCTCCTTCCGCTTAGCCATATTGCGTTTGAGAAGTTGTTAGGCCAATGGGGTGACCATCCGTGTCGGAGACTTGGGTGGGGCCGACCGAATCATAACTTCTTTTCTGGGAGTGGTGGGTGGTGTGACTTCCTGAATGGCCGCCCTGCCCTGCGCTCCTCCCTCTCTTTTTCCACCGCAGTCGTTAGCTCCTCGACGGTTGCCTTGGGCTTCTGATTTTCAGAAACCAGATTATCCACCTGCTTCTGAAGGGTGGCCCGGAGGCGTCGTGGATTAGGGGTCTGTCATACTCTAAATAGAGTGAATACAGTATGATTAAAAAAAAACAAAAGCACCGAAAAAATAGCTGGAAAGTGGAATGTGTAATGGGAGGTTGAAGAAGTAATGATTCTCATGTTTGATGAATTTCCAATCAATTTCATCTCATCTAGTTCACCATGTTAAAAAAATTTACACAAAGTTTTCACGTTAGTCATATTGTTTCTACTCGTTACCAAGCCTTTTCAAGTTTGGTTTTATGTCTCACCTATACAACCTGTTTTTAAGCACTACCTAATCCTCACCTACCGTCGCATTGCCTCCACAAAACCCAGCATGTTTTCTAGAATTGACGACAGTTTAAGATACATGCTAATTTTTATAATTGTCGCGGGGATGGAATTTCTCCGTCGACACTTCAACGAGTTTTTGGGTATATCCAACTAAACTGCAAATTCACCATAACATTAAGGTCGATGGGCAGCAGTACTGATGGGCAGTAACACTGGATGGTAGTCGTCGTGGTATAAGTAACCTCCATGCAGAATCGTTTAAGGATGGTAGTGATAAAAAGCCTTCTGGCCATGAACTTCTGTTGGTGCTTGACCTGGATGCATATAGGCTAGACACCGGCGACATAATCGTAATTCGGAAATGCTGAGTGGCTTCCGTATGGAATTTGACTCAGTGGTAGCGGCAGGTGGGTTTGGAGAACAGTTTATAAGTGTACTAGTCCATTCACGGAGGCGGTTCCTCCGCGGAGGGACTGGTCCATTCGCTGAGTGTACCCTACCTCTGTGGCTGTATGAGTTCATACTGTTCATTCGCGGAGCGTAAATACAAAAGTGGTAATTACGCTCAACCAAATAAAAAGTTCTAGTCAGTTCACGGAGGGCGTCATTCCGCGGAGTGACCGGTCAACCCGCGAAGTAACTGGGCTCCATGTACTGACCGGTCACTTCATGGAGTTTATCACAACTCTGTGAACTAACAAGTCCTTGCAGTTATGGCTGCACTTCGGCAGCGATAGCTGGACGACCAGTGAAGGCACCATGACAGCTTTCTCCCACACCTAGTTTAATGCACTCAAGGCATGCGCAGGGAGTGGTCAAGGAGAAAGAAAAAGACAATGGTGGAAATGACCAACAGCGAGAGGTCTGGAAGCCCGGGCAGAGAAAAAAAGCCGGAAAAGAGGGGGAATCTTGGAGAAGCAAGAGGAACCCTGGGGAAAGAAAAGACGAGGAAGGTCGGCAAGAGGTCAGGACACGATGGAGGCCTATTGGACCCTGCACGAAAGTTAATGATAGTCGCGTCACCCCGGTGTGGGACACACGCAATGGAAGATATGAAAGTTGGCGCCCTCATCGGAGGGAGTCGCGAAAGTGGTGAAGGGACGGAGAGAGGGGCAGAGGAGGGTGGAAAAATGTAGTTAAAGTGTGTGTATTCTTTTTTTTTTGGCGGGAATGGGGGGAAGGAGATCAGGGGTACGACTTGGACGCAAGGAGGGCTCTGCGGACACAAAGAGCTTGTTCTAGTCTGTTCGTGGAGGATGTTGCTCCGTGGAGTGACCGGTCAAACCATGGAGTAACTGGGCTCCGTGGACTGACTAGTCAGTTTGGCGAGTGCACACACTCCTTGGGCTGACCAGTTATTTTACGGAGTGCCACATCAACAATAGCTGTTGCAAATATATTTTGGTCTAATTAAGTCTGCGAGTATTTGTTCAATCACCAAGAAATGTATATACGTAACACTCAAAATACATCGCTCTTTCAATTCCCGGTCATTGATTCACGATATCTCTAAAACTGATCGGGCAGCTTTAAAAACACACCCAAAAACGCCGAAAACCGATGTTTTTCCCCACCAATTCTATCAATATTAGAGATATGGTAAATTGGAGACTTGGAGGTGATAGAGCGATGAATTATACATATAGTGAGATGACAACGAGGGAGAGATGACAGCGAGAGCAAAAATTTCAGTGGAAATGAGAATAAGGACAATGAGGAAATGTAAAGGAAGAGAAAAAGAACTTGTCAGCGGCCTAGGTATCAGATGATGATCAAGCATAGTATAATTGTAGTTGCGACACGGTGTTGAGAGATGCGGTGATAATTTTTGTAATGAGTAGTGTGCATTATGTTCTAGTCCAGTCACGGAGGATGTCCCTCCGCGGAGAGACCGGTCCATTCACGGAGTCCCACCCTCAGTGGTTGGACTGGTTCATTCGTGGAGTGTACTCCTGCACCCCACCTCCGTGACTGGACTGGTCCATTCGCGGAGCATACATAAAAGTGCTAATTACACTCAACGTCATGATGCAACTACAATTACACTGTGCTCTATGCTATGTCCTGACTTGAAACCAGCTCTTCTTCGTCCTCTTTCTCTACATCGTCTTCTTCCTCTTCATCCTCCTGCTCCTCCTTCCCCTCATCATCCACATCGTTGTACTGCTCGAGACCCTCTCCTTCTTCAATATCCAGTTCTGTCAAATCGCTTTCATCGTTTTCCACTTCTTCTACATGGTCGTCCTCCTCCTCCTCCTCCTCGTCTACATCCTTGTACTGCTCAATGTCTCCTTCCTCAATATCCAGTTCTGTCAAATCACTTTCGTCGTTTTCGTCTGTGTTCTTGTTGACTTCATCAACCGAAGTGCCGTATTCTTGTTTTGTTGACTCTCCTTGTGTATTTGCTCGAAGTCGCTTTTGATTGTGACTGGGCCTGGTTGGTGTTGTCTTCCGTTTAAGATTGAAAGTACCGGATGGAACTGAAGAAATACCATTGTTTGTACATTGAACTCCATCATTTCGGTCATGGCAATGAAGTGTACACTCAACCTTCGCTTTGAAACACCTGCAGCGAATTGAATTGCAGTTCCCTTTACATCCACAACGTACTTGAATGAACTCAGCAGGGGACTGAAGGCGTGCAGCTTCCCGCAGAGGAGTGGTTATATGTAGTTGGCTAGAAACGTGATGTTTATTCTTAGGAGAAGGCTCTCTAGTTGTACACAGCACTGAGCCGCCCACGTGACTCGAAACGTAACCCTATCCCAACTATGTACATCCTACATTATACCTAAGCTGGGGAAAGATGACTATCCTCTAGGAAAGGCGTACAGGGTCATCGAACTCGAAAATTGTTTAGGAAACGTTGTCGAGAAGGTGGGAGCAACAGTGATATCAGACAAGTGTGAAAGAGGAGGACCACTATACGATTGCCAGTTCGGATGTACAAAGAGAAGATCGGCAATTGATGGTGTGGGAAAGATGTTCAAGAGTGTGGAGGAAGCTTGGGCGGAGGGCAAGATTGGAGCAGCATTGATTATGGACATGAAGGGGGCATTCTCTAGAGTTGCAAAAGGGAACCTCATCAAAAGAATGGAGGACATGGGCTTTGAGGCAGATGTATGCAGGTGGACGGAAAGATTTATGTCAAAGAGAAAAGCATCAATATGAATGGATGGAAGGGAAGGGGAGGTGATGGACGTGGAAATGGGAGTTCAGCTGGGGTCACCAGAATCACCAATTCTTTTTGAAATAAACATTTCGGATCTATACTTGCATTTGGAGCCACCGCTGCCCAGACGGTTCTACCGAGAGCACGAGGAAGCCATAACAGCTCAAACATTTGTGGATGACAGGGTGTGGGTAGTGGACGCGACAGATGTCAACCAGTGAATTCAACGAATGCAACTGTACGCAAGCACGGCAGGAGAATGGGCAGCAGCGAATGTCATCGAATTTGACATAGCCAGGACAGAAGGGTTATTGTTCTCAAGAACACACGATCATCAAGGCTGGGCAGTCGAGATGAGAGTCAATATAGGCGAGAATGTACATATCATCATTTCAAGCAATGTGACATTGTGGCTAGGGGATTTTCTCGATAGAAAACTCAAATTTCAAAACCATCACCAAATAATTATGGCCAATCAATGGAAAGCCCAATGCTGCGTCCGCTCCATTACAGGAAAACGAGGACTACAGTCAGAAGATGCAAAACATTGTCACGGTTGTGTCGAGTGAGGATCGAAGAAGGAATAAGGATCGATGAAGGGGAAAGGGAATACGAAGGAAAACAGGTTTCGGTAGAAGGAATCAGGTTGTGTTGGAAGGAATCAGGTTTCGTTGATTGGAATTAAGTTTTGTTGGAAGGAATCAGGTTTTGTTGGTTGCGTTGTAAATATGGCGTGATGGTTATGGCGTTGGCCGCGGGTTGAAAGGGTTGCGTACATAGTTGGGTGCAGTTAGGAGGTATTTTGGAACGAGTGAGCAAAGGTGACGACGGTCGCGTTAACTGTATATAAGGATGCTGGATTTGCGGAGGATAGGTTTGTTCTTCATTCGTTCTCTAGTCTACAAAACAATCAATAGCTTCGGCACCAACCTTTGTTCACTTCTGTGATTGCGGATTTCGAGTCTCTTGCCTGTTACGCAGTACCCGCGATCACTGCACCACTGCACAATACCTTTGTTTTAGTTTGATTTTTATAACCCCTAGAACTCCGAGCCTTGAATCCTTGACAGAAGAACGAGTCTATAATCGATTCTACTGGTTATATTTTAGTATATGTGCCGCTATTTTCATCGAAGCGGTTGTTACTTTTGCCATAGACCCTGCAACTCCCTTTGTTCCGTGTTTAAATCAGTTGGAAACTTCGAAAATAAGCTCTCAGTACACAGCTTTTGGAGACACTCCTGCGTTGTGTGCCTGTGGAAACATCGACGAGAAGGATCCACGCTGTTTTAGATGCCAGCATACGACAGCAATGAACCTGAACAATCCCAAATTAATTTCCTCGACCTAGCTGGTCGAACCATCAACCTCTTCGAACAAGAACCCCTGAACGCCTGTGATAGCATCGACGCTATCCTCAACGAATCCGAGGAACCCTTGGAAGCATACTTTTGGGACGATCCACAAGCGGTATCTCCTTGGAATAGCTACTGGACAGAAGCAGCAAGCAACGGAGGTGGCCTCCAAATCGACGACGCAGTATTTAAAAACTTTTGGACCAAGTACAACGGTCTTCACGTCGATTGTCAAAACGATGAACCGTGCTACTGCGAACATAACTGCGGAGGAACACATACAACAGTCGGTAGAGCAGCAGAAGCTCAATCAACGATATCAGAATCTACGATCAAGGCAACACAGAAGAACATAGAAAGCCAAATCCCGTGGGCAGACTACAACACACGAAAGGCGAACAAGGGAAAGGGAGTTGACCGCGAGTTACATCCGGCTCCTTTACCAACCCCGCTAATTATCGTAACAACACCCAGTAAACACGAAGTGTTTTTTGGTAGATGGTCAATCCGTTTCTAGAAGCAGAAATTGAAGAGGCAGTTCAACAAATTCAAAACAACATAGACACAGTCAGAGACTGTGTGTCAGAACATCGCCTCCTCACGGCCGCCTCCCTACATCATCAGAAAGATGTCCGGAGAATCTTCACGACCAACTCGCGATGTCACGTTGACCGGAACCTTACAGATGGAGCTGGAAATCGTGGCAACAAGAAATATAGAAGCTATGAGCGAAGTTCAGCTCAGGGAGCACATCGGGGACATCAACAAAGGGCTGAAAGCAATAAGCCAACTACCAACGACCAGCAGACTGAACGAATTGCTCAAGGAACAGCAATCTGTGAAGAATCCGGAAGTACGAATATCGGAATTGTTGGCAGAAGCGGAACAAGCAGTCCAGGAAAGGGACAATCTGAAGCAGGAGTTACTGCTTACTCAACAAACAGCGGCAACAACAGAATCATCGCAAATATGCAGCCATGGGGACCTGGTTGAAGAAATCCGGATCCTAAAACAAACATTGGAGGAAGCAAATCCAGACCTGGCGGAGTTGAAACAAGATCTGGAAGATGCTCAAGCTCAAATGGAGAAGTTTAGGGACCTGGCAGAAGAAAATCGACAACAGGTAACCAGGATTCTGAAGTAAACAGAGGGAAGAGGGGGAGAGTCAAGAGTAAGAACAGAAGGGGAAGAGCGAGAAGAGAAGGTGAATGATATCACGAGTTTTTCAGGAGAAGATAGGAAGGAACTTCGAGGGTGGAAGGTGCAGCTGGCATTGAAGATAGCCAGAAAGCCGAAGGCATTCATCAACGAACAGAAGAAGCTGAGGTATGCAGTTGGATGTTTGAAAGGAGTGGCTCTGGCACAGTTAATGCCACACTGTGACGAAATTTCAGGGGAAGTCAAACTCAATACCCTGAAAGACCTAGTTGACCTGCTGGACATAGCGTTCGGAGATCAAGACAGAGCAGCAACAGCAAAAGAGAACTCGAGAAACTCAGGCAACGAGACCGCAAATTCTCCCAGTACTACGCGGAATTTCAAAGATACGTAGTAGACACCAAATGGAACGAAGATGCACAATTGGACGCATTATGGAAGGGGCTGTCCAACGAACTCAAGGACTCCATACAGCACATCGAGGAACCAGAAAGCATGATCGAATTCGTTAAGATGGTGTCGAAAAGGGATTCACAGCTGAGGGAAGAGCAGCAGAAAAGAAATCTGGAAAGTGGGAAGGATATAAAAGGTCCGATACAACGACCAACACCACATCCGCCCCAGACGCAGCACCTGCAGGATCAGTTGCAGGTTATCACGGCCCCGCTCCAATGGATCTATCGGCAGTAAAAGGAAAGAAGATTACACCTGAGGAAAGGAAGAGACGAAGGGAAGGGGGACTATGTATGTACTGTGGGGATAGCAGGCATTTCGCAGCATCATGCCCAAGAAAGTTGAAGGCGGCATCAGGACAAACGGAGGTGTCACCTTTTAAGAAGGCAGCAAATGAGGGAGATGCAGATTCGACAACAGGAAAGGGTAAAGAAGTGGAATCGGGAAAAGTTTAGTCCAGTGCAATAGGGATGGCAATTGCGCTGGAAACGAATCTCCTTTGTCAGTTAATGCTAGTTTTGGTATTTCGCAGTTTTCTATATCAAGCGCAGAAATAAAAGAGTCTTCTATGGAAAGCAAACATCTCGTTGTGAAATGCTCGCTGAAAATAGAAGACAAGATTATTGATACCCACGCTTTGATAGACTGCGGAGCTACTGGAATAGCATTTATTGACAAAGATTTCGTCCGCCATCATCAGTTATTGGAACAAAATTAAGGAATCAAGAGAGTTAGAAGTTATAGATGGAAGGCCCATCGAATCAGGAACCATTACCACTATGGCTAAATTAAGCTTAGGCATACGCGGACATCAGGAGCAGTTACCAGCATTCGTTACGAAACTCGGACATTATCCAATCGTACTTGGATTACCATGGCTACAACTCCACGATGTTACAGTCAAATTCCAAAAGAAAAGAATAGGATTTGAAAGCGATTACTGCCAGCAACACTGTCAACATCATTCGAGCGTATGGGTATGGGGAAATCATATGGAAACAACGGAATCTGATAGACCAAAACTGGATATATACGCCTTAGCAGCACATCCGTTTATGAGGCGAAATAAAAAGGAGAAACTCAAGGTGTATGCGGTAACCTTATACGAAATCAACAGGCCTTAGAAGTCAAGGACCTTCAAGAAAAACCGCTAGAACAGTTAATTCCTAAGGAATATCATGAGTTCCTCCCCTCTTTGATAAAGTAATCGCTGAAAGGCTACCACCACATAGACCGTACGATCATAAGATTACACTCCAAGACGGATTCACACCACCATTGGACCAATATACAGCCTGTCAAGAGAAGAACTCCAGGTCCTGAAAGAGTGGATTGAAAAGAATTTGTCAAAGGGATTTATCAGATCGTCATCATCACCATGCGGAGCACCGGTGTTGTTCGCACCCAAACCAAATGGAGGCTTACGGTTATGCGTGGACTATCGAGGACTCAACGAAGGAACCATAAAAAATCGATATCCATTACCATCAATCCAGGAAACTTTGTTGAGATTGTCAAAAGCCAAGTGGTACACCAAGTTAGATGTCCGAGATGCTTACAATATGATTCGAATAGCAGAAGGAGACGAATGGAAAACGGCGTTTAGGACCGTTATGGCCTGTTCGAATCCCTCGTTATGCCCTTCGGACTCACCAATGCACCAGCCAGCTTTCAGGAGTTTATCAATGATACACTTCGCCCCTTTCTGGACATCTTTTGTACGGCATTCCTGGATGACATCCTCATCTACAGTGACAATCTCAAAGAACATAAGGAACACGTCAGAGCAATAATGACAACGCTTAAGGAGGCCGGTCTGTATCTGAAAGCGGAAAAATGCGAGTTTCATCAACAGGAAGTGAAGTACCTGGGATTGATAGTTGGGGTAAATGGGATTAGAATGGATCCAGAAAAAGTAACAGCGGTGAAGGAGTGGGAAGCACCTGGCAAGCTCAAGGAAGTTCAAGCGTTTTTAGGATTCGCCAATTTTTATCGAAGATTTATCAGGAACTACAGCAGGGTGGTCCAACCATTGACAAAGTTAACGAAAAAGCTGGTACCATTTCACTGGGGACCCGATCAGAAACGAGCCTTTGCGGAGCTAAAAGAAGCATTTACAACAGCACCAGTTCTAGCACACTTCGACTACGAGAAAGAAATCGTTTTGGAAACCGATGCCTCGAGCTATGTGTCTGCAGGAGTACTATCCAGTACGATGAGCAAGGAATCCTTCATCCGGTAGCGTTCTTTTCGAAGAAACATACACCAGCAGAAGAGAATTACGAGATTTATGATCAAGAGCTGGGAGCCATAGTTAAAAGTCTGGAACAATGGAGACCAGAATGCGAAGGGTCAGTACATCCTATTAAAATACTGACGGACCACAAGAACTCGAATACTTCATGACGTCAAAGCTACTCAATAGAAGACAAACCAGATGGTCCAATTCCTGTCGAGATTCAAGTTTAAGATTATATACCGCCCAGGAAAGCAAGGTCAAAAGCCCGATGCACTCACCAGAATGCCAGGAGACATTCCTCCGAAGGGGGGGGCAGAAAAAACCCAACAAATCGTGCTCAAAACGGAGAATCTCGATAAACGAATACAACAAGGACTGGTGATAGCATTCGCAGAAGTGGTGAATCAGGACGAAACCGATTCAAAGGAATTGTGGAACTGGATTCAAAATGTATGCAAGGACTGTCCATTGATAGCAGCGAAGGACTGTGTCTCAACGCAACGGACGTCAAAAAAGATTCGGACAAGCTACAACTGATACAGGACCATCATGATACACCGGCAGCAGGACATCCAGGACGAGCAAAAACCCTCGAACTCCTCAAAAGAAATAATCAATGGCCAGGTATGAGGAAGGACGTAGACAGGTACGTACGAAACTGCCACGTATGTCAACGCAGCAAAGCAACTCATCAGAAGATCCACGGATGGCTCAAACCACTGGAAATACCGCAACAACCATGGAAGGATCTGAGATGGATTTCGTGGTGGGACTACCGGAAAGCGAGGGGTACAACGCCATATCGGTATGGTTGACAGGTTGTCAAAAATAAGGCATTTAGTGCCATGTCGGGATGATACAGACGGCAAGAAGCTGGGCGAGATGTTTATACGAGAGGTGTTCAAGTTACATGGTTTACCGGATACCATAGTATCAGACAGAGGACCTCAATTGCGTCAGAATTCTGGAGACACGTATGTGAAAGACTTGGGATCGAACGAAGGCTGTCAACCGCGTTTGACCCACAGACAGAT
Organism: Trichophaea hybrida; assembly: GCA_015178995.1. Taxonomy (NCBI): domain Eukaryota; kingdom Fungi; phylum Ascomycota; class Pezizomycetes; order Pezizales; family Pyronemataceae; genus Trichophaea; species Trichophaea hybrida. Next base: position 29,883 of record WHVE01000833.1, on the reverse strand, counting down.
GGACAAACGGAACGAATGAACGCCATTATGGAACAGTATCTCAGGGCCTTCGTCAATTATCAACAGAACGACTGGACACAGTGGCTACCAATGGCAGAATTTGCGTCGATCAATCACGCCTCGGAAACAACATGATGCTCACCGTTCTTCGGTAATTGCGGATTCCATCTAAGAATGACCTTTAGCCAACATCCGATTCAGAATGGGAACGATATCAGGGAAGTAAACGCAAATACCCTCTCCCAGAAAATGCACGATATCTTTCAACAGATGAAGGCTGAAATGACTCGAGTACAAGATATTCAAGCGGAACAAGCAGACAAGCATCGACCAGAGGGAGTGCAGATGGAGGTTGGAGATCGAGTCTGGATGGACGCCAGGAATATCACAACACAACGAGCCAGCAAGAAGCTTGAATGGAAACGCCTGGGACCATACGATATTACGGAAGTTATCAGCCCGTGGGCTTATCGATTACAATTACCAAAGGACCTCCACATTCATCCAGTACAACCAATCTGCCGCCTGATCAAAGTATCGGAAGATCCCTTGCCAGGACAAGTCGAATCGGCACCACCTGCAGTTATCGTGGACGGAGAAGAAGAATACGAAGTGGAACGTATCGACGACTCAAGGATGTTTCGACGACAATTGCAGTATTTGGTCAAGTGGAAAGGCTATGATGAACAAAGCTGGGAACCGGTGATTAACGTAGATGGGCTTCAAGCAATCGATGTTTTTCATGCGGAACAACCTCGCAAGCCCGGATCAACAGCTTCGTAGGAACTTAGCATGTGGGAGGGGGAGCTACTGTCACGGTTGTGTCGAGTGAGGATCGAAGAAGGAATAAGGATCGATGAAGGGGAAAGGGAATACGAAGGAAAACAGGTTTCGGTAGAAGGAATCAGGTTGTGTTGGAAGGAATCAGGTTTCGTTGATTGGAATTAGGTTTTGTTGGAAGGAATCAGGTTTTGTTGGTTGCGTTGTAAATATGGCGTGATGGTTATGGCGTAGGCCGCGGGTTGAAAGGGTTGCGTACATAGTTGGGTGCAGATAGGAGGTATTTTGGAACGAGTGAGCAAAGGTGACGACGGTCGCGTTAACTGTATATAAGGATGCTGGATTTGCGGAGGATAGGTTTGTTCTTCACTCGTTCTCTAGTCTACAAAACAATCAATAGCTTCGGCACCAACCTTTGTTCACTTCTGTGATTGCGGATTTCGAGTCTCTTGCCTGTTACGCAGTACCCGCGATCACTGCACCACTGCACAATACCTTTGTTTTAGTTTGGTTTTTATAACCCCTAGAACTCCGAGCCTTAAATCCTTGACAAAAATGTTCATATCGCAGCAATTCTGTCGGTGGCACTGTACAGTGCAAATCAGTGGTGGGATGGGCATGCAGGATGACAATATGAAATCCAAAGCAGGTCAACAAATCGGCAAGAAGGATAACGTGAATGTTCAAGTCTTCACCTACCGTTCCACATATCCAGAGGCAGGCCTGAGTCCAGCAATATCGCTCCTCGATAACAGAGTCAGGTGGATTTCACAAAGATTAGGTGAGATGCCAGATGGAAAACGATGAGAAGAAATAATGGTGGGAAACAGCCAGCTGGCAACGAGACTAAAGAAGTAAAATCTGAATAGATGGAAGGGGAGAATGAAACACATTACTAGAATTCGAACTGCAGTTTGACGCAAAGGTATACCTATTGGACGAGAATAAAGCACTGAAATGCGCAGAAATAAGAGAAGAAGGGGTTACGATTTGGACTGACGGGTCAAGGTTAGAAAACTAACAAGTGCGTAGCGGGGTGGTATGAAAGGAGGGTCAAGAGTCGAAAAAAGAGAAGAGCTACATGGGGAAAAAGAAGGAAGTATTTGACACCGAAGTCTATGCCCTGTTGAGGGCCCTACAGAAAGCAGTTGAAATCAGCGATAGCAAAATCAAAGATACCGAGAGTGTCACCATGTTCTCAGATTCGAAGACCGCCATCCAAAGTGTCCAACAAATGCAACCCGGGCCTGGACAAGCAATGGCAATGGACAGTGTCAACCCCAACAACAATCTAGCTGGGCAGGGTATTCACTTGGAGTACAGGTGGGTCCCGTCTCAAGCAGGTGTTGAAGGAAATCAAAGGGCAGATGAAGCAGCCAAGGCAGCTGCGAAGAATTCAGATGGGGAAGCATTTAGGCGCAGGGAGAAATGTTAAAGATGGTCCATGGCCAGAGTGCAACGGAAAGTCACAGAGGCTGAGCGGATGGATACAGAAGCATGGTGGAAAGTCAAGTTCAACAGCAAAGGTCAGGGTTTGGAATGAATGAAAAGAGAAGAATATATGTGTTGTTGGGTGAAGCTAAGAAGAACATTGCGTGAAGATACTTTGAGTTGAAGGTGGGACATGCCCTTACAGGAGTGTATCTGGAATGCATAGAGAAAAATGAAAGCCAGGAGTGCTGGTGGCGTGGGCACAAGAGGCGGACAAGAGACAACTTGTTTAAGCCGTGCAAGAAGCGGAAACAACATCAGGACACTGTTTGGAATGAGTTCCGGAAAAAGTGCAAATGGAAGGACAGGATGAATGTTCCTAGGTCGCAGGTGTTCGATACAATCGATACCATGAAAGCGGTGCCGAAGTTTGCTAAGAAAACAGATGTTGAAAGAGTTTCGGGGCTGAGGTTAGAATGAATATAGTATGGTTCACTTTTTTTTCTTTCTTTCATTCTTTCTTTCAGCAGAAATAGGGGCAAGGAGATAGAAAACGCACAGGTTTGATCCAAGAGAGCCAAGTGGACACCCAAGGCTCACACTGGTGATGGGCGGAGGAAAAGGAACAGCAGGAGACTATGTCATAGAGACAAGTGGCCGAATACATTATGATTATAACGAAAAATAGCCTTCAGCAGAGAAAGGATATGATGGCTACCCTGCATAAATGTTGGAATTTCATGAGGAATAGTTGCTGCAAGGCGGTCCATATTTTTTGTATGATAGAAACAATGTAGAATATCATATTGACACTGCAAGCCATAACAATTGCAATTCTTGACTTCATCCAGCCTGCCGAAGATGTATCTGTTGCCTGTTGAAAATCGATCCTCAACTGGAATCTTTAGGCGTACAAGGTCACCCACCTGAAAGACTTCTTCTTTATTAACTTTGTTGTATTTCTTGTCCATAGCGCTGACCTTTTGCTGTGTATTTGCAATAACCTCTTCATTCAAACACTAAATCGCTTGGGACTGTAATACCAATGTGAGCTGGTGTTGTGTATCCCTGGGTATATGGCCAATAACCTGCCGTGGTAGATTGATCGATGGTTCAATTGTTTCAATTGATGGTTCGATTGCTGCGAGTGATTCTGCTTTGTCTACAACCACTGATGTTGATCGCTACGCCGGGGATATTCCTGAACGATTGGGCATGAGTTGTTTGAAGACAACCTCATATGGACTCTGTCCTGTTGTTCAGTGAACCTGGCGATTCATTCAGAGCATGGCCTCTGGTTGTGCCAGACCATTCTATTAATTCCATCTCAGTTATCCAGGCAAGAATCATAGTCTTCAGTGCCTCATTTGCCTGTTCTATAAGTCCATTCGTCTGCGGGGTACGAGGCTTGCTGTGAACTACCGGTATTCCAGGGCGATTTCCAGACGGTTGCATGGTCCTTCAATCCCAGCCCCATCGTCACATTGCTATATTACTCGGATTCCAATCACTCCAATAAATACTCCCAAGTGTAATGCGACAGTCTTACTTCCTTTTGACTTCAATCGATATGCAGCCGAGAATTTGCTACAGTGATCATATAGATGCAAGCACCATGTGAATTTCTGGCCCGAATAATGAAAATCGATCAGATCAATTTGCAGTCAATCCCAGAGTTCCTTGACAACTATAGCCTCGAGAGGAGTAGCAGGTTTTGCTGATGGTGTCTTTGCACATGTTGAACAATGATCAAATAAGTGTGCAACTTCTGTCTTGGTAATACCATAGAACTTGCGATCAATTTCGGCCCAAGTTTTGTCTTGCCCAGCATGCATATGTTCACTGGCATGCTCGTCAACAATTGAGTGGAAAACTTAGTATTGCTGAGGGCAGAAGTGTCGGTTCTTGTGCTTTTCATCTGGCAGACGGTAGAGCTGACCACTGCTGACTTGATGATTGTTCAAGGCTGTACAAAACACATTGCTGTACAATTGTCTCTCTGGGTGTTTTGGGTTTTCTGCATAGAGGTAAGTTTTATTGGGTCTCAGTATTCCAGCTTTGTTCTGATTTGGAAGAGTATTCTAACCTCAAATTGGAGTTGCTTGGATCCATCCAAGCGGTATCGATTCTTGTGGACAGAAGAATTCATATACAGCAAGAAGGCATCACCAGCGTCAGTGCTGAAAGACTCTGGTGAAGTTGGTGTAGAATCAGATGAAGCCATGATAATGAAGATAGACAATGTAGTGATTCTTTTTGATTGGCGAAGGTAATGGGAGTATCAAAATGGGAAAATACTAACAAAGAATGAAGATGTCGAAAGATCCAAAGACAGTATCTAAGACTTATATACGAACAACAGACAGATGGTGCATATAGATCATGAGCATCATCACATATTTATTTGGCCAGGTATAAAATGTTCACTTGCTCTTGGCTGAATATACATGCTTGTGCAGGGCTGAATGTAGATGGTTGCACTGGGCTGAATGCACGTAGTTGTGCTGGGTTGAATGAATGCTGTTGCCCTGGGCTCAACTCAATTGCATTGATTGAATCCAGCTGGATATGGCCAGCTGTGTCCTCATACATGCATGGGCATATAAACATGCCGAGCTTCACCGAGTTGCACTCTGCAAATACACCAGTCCAGACACAGAGGTAGGGTCTAGGGGTATACTCTGTGAATGACCCAGGCCAACCACTGTGTGTGGGAAGCTGTGAATGGACAGGTCTCTAGTAGTGTTGGCAACTAATCGAACCGGTTCGTGAAGAATTGAACCCAACAGGATTTTGGTTCAAGGTTCGATTCGAGATTTCCGGATTTCCTTTGTCATTCTACAAACCAGTTCCCAAACCAAGATTTTCGAACGAAAATGCATGAGCGAGTTGTTGCCAGATTGGCTGCAATTGTTTTTATCTTGTATCGCATGGAGTAAGCCACAGGATAAAAAACAATTCGAGCCGATCGGACAAGAACTCGCATAGTTATTTTCGTTTGAAGTTTTGGAGCGACATAGTGGGTTTGAGTCACAAGTCTTGCCAGAATTAGGTTCGCCACAAATCAAATTGGTTCGAGGATTTCCTCGAACCTTGACTGTTTGTTCCAAACACTAGTCTCTCTGTGCAAGGAAATCCGCCGTTGCTGGACAAGAATACATTATATGCCAGGCTATTCATGGAACACTGATCTGACTGGTTCATTCGTGGTAGGTTACACTGCATGAACTGACCAGCCACCCCAAGGAGCAACAAACTGCACGAACTGATCTGAACAGAGATCATGGACTATTCCATTCACTGAGGCTGTTTTTCCGCAGAGAGACCAAACAATTCATGGAGTCCTACATTCTGTGACTGGACTGGTTCATTTGCAAAGTGTACGCCTGTACCCCACCTACATGGGTGCACGAGTTCATTCACGGAACATACATACAAAGTGCTAATTACACACAATCAAAAATATGATTTTCCTCAACACCCTCCCCTTCCTCAATTACCAGTTTGGTAAAATCACTTTTGTCAATATCCTCACCACTCTTGTTGCTATCTATGAAAGTGAAGAATGTCTATTTGCTTGTCTCTCCATATGTATTTGCTTGAAGTCTTATTTGATGGTAACTGGGTCCTAGGTGGTGTTGTATTCCATTTAAGGTTGACAGTACCAGATGGAGCTGTAGATACACCATTATTTTTACACTGTACACAATCATCTTGTTGAGAGCAAATCAGAGGGAAAGAACACATGTACTGAATTGTCTAAAGTATAAATAGGGAGAAAGAAGAATCTCTATATATGAGAATGGGCACCATGCCCGGAACGCGCCATACACGGTGCCAACCTGGAGTTAATTCATGTCCGGCGCCAAGCATCTGGTGCCAGATATCGGGCTCAAGTTTGGGCAGATGGCTGGTGCTCTCGGCTTAATGCGTAAGAAAGGTTCCGGCCACAATTCCGAATGACGTCAACAGCCTCCAGGCTTAACCCAGAGCAGTCTATCTAATCATACTACATTGGGCCGCTTGCGGCGATGTCATAATCCAACCATTTCCAAGCGACTTCTCGAGTGTAACTGTTACGTATCTCTTTTTCTCTCTTTGAGCAAATCTTTATCATCCCTTTTTCTTTGTCCTCCAACTAAATACATCTTATCAACTCCCTTTATTCCCAGCCCATCCCATTCCTAAGCCTCAGTAGTTCTTCTGAAATTAGTCTCAGTCAAATACTTCAAGATTGCCTTTTCTGCTTCTTCTATATCAAACACCTGAGCCATTACTACTCTGCCCTTCTACTTGATCTTGCACATCTTCCTCTACTTTGGCCACAAAGTATTCTGCTGCAACACTTTCCATGGTTTCGCTGAACAGCTCGCTCACCCTTCCCTTTTCATTCACCTGTAGCCCCCCCTGTTAACCATTGAACATTGCATTCCACAATCGTTCATTTTTGCCCTATTTGGTATCTGTGACTCTCTTTGGCACTTTCACTATTGACCATCCCTCATAACTTTGTGCAACCTTTGATATGCCCCCTACTGTCTACACGGCTGTCTTTACTTGTTCATTAACATCTTCATTCCCTTCAACTCATTCACGACAAGGTGTCTACCAGTACTCTTCTTCTCCTCCCATTCCCATTATTTTGTTGTTCGATTTAATTGTGTTTTTTGACATGTGCTGTCCAGAACCTAGCTGATCATATTGTACTTGCTCTATCCCAGTGACTGAGTCTGAGAAAATGATCACCTTCAAGTCTCCTGTTCGAGGTAACATTGCTGCTGTGCCCTGTAGGTCTGTATCAATGGCATATACTTCAGTATCAAATACCATGTGTTTTCCTTTCATACAATGACATTGATAATTCCATTTTTCTCCTTCCCTCCATTCGAAGGCCTATTGCACTCTTCTGTGTTCTTTTCCATGTGGCCAAAGGCAATTTGATTAACAGAATGGCATACGTGGGATTTGCAGTGGGCATGCGTAAATTGGTGGAAAGATTTAAATTGGCCAGGAAGGCCAAAATACTGATGGATGCAAGAGAGGGAAAAACAATGGATGTGGACACGGGAGTTCCGCCAGGATCGCCAGTGTCACCGGTCCTGTTCAACATTCACATCACGGAACTCTTGCTCAATGCTCACAATGTTATGGAGTGCTCTTTTGTGGGTAGACGATGACCTATAGCGATGTACGTATTGTCAATACAATCGCAGTTTGCAGACTGGAATGTAGTGCAAGAAATGCATTTTGATAGTAGTTTGTCATATCAGATGCTGCACGTTTAGATACACAGGCATTTGCAGAGCATGGCCACTATCCAAAAAAACATTGGAATCAAGTAGGTTTTCTGCGGAAGACTCGTTGAATGACCTCTGTGAAGGTAACTCGCCAGTGTCTAGAAAGTGAATATAGTCGTATACATAATTGTAATATTGCAGATAGTTTCTCACAAAGGTATAATGGGCTTTGTTTTAGCAGAAGTGGCGGAGATAACAGGGATTTAGAATGTGAATATCTTCACAAGTGTATTGGGACATGTATAATACCTATTCTTGAGGTAAAATCTCAATAATATATCAGGTGGTTTTCCGCTGTTGTGATCTGACTGTGGAGTGCTGCCAGGGCTTCAGTGTTTTTCCAACCAGGAGGTTAATATTGTCTATTATTGGTGAGTATTTCCGTGTCAGAGGTATATCAGTGAGGCATGAAGGTACTTTTCGATAACTATGATGTGTGTGTATAGTACTGTCTGAGTGACACTCAATCTACCGAGGTGGGTGATCACATAACAACCAATTGTTGCAATGGAGGCGATCTTGGCAGTTCATTGTGAGCAGTTGCGTTTGACAATCTGTGGTTGGGTAAGCCGTCACCAGGTATCCCAAAGGTCATCCTGCATGTATGATGATGTTGCTGACCACCTTATCGGACCATTACTTCGTAACAGTTATCATTCGTCTTGATGAGTGCAATAGTGATTAAACAATCAATCAGCTGCTAACGCATACTTTGCTACCTATCTAGTCGCATCGCATCATATGGGTGTTCCCTGTAGATGGTGCACTCTCTCAGTGAATTTAAACGCAATAGATCTGGAGGTCGTCAGTCTAGATCCGAATACTTATCTTTGAAATAGAATCAACTCCCAGGGTGCTGTCATTTTATCTCCTTTGCAAATTTCACTCAGGAGATAGCAATATCCTGCATACTGAGATAATATTGTTCGTCCAACTATCTCGGGGAGCTGCGTACAGTTCCCAGTATGATTATATTCCACTATTATCTGATATGAAATATCACTAGCCCAATCCATAATGCACAGCTGACCCCAAGGTCCCTGTGTGGCAGTTACATTGCTTCGACAGTATGGTTGGATGTTTCCCATGCATCTGGCAGCACTGAAGGAGCTAACCCTCGGTTACTGTTAGCTCGAGTGTGCATATTGTTTCCACAGGGGTAAGCTAGCCCATATTGATAAGACGCAGTATTGAAGCTTGGAATATTATGGCGATTTCACCGGGCTATGTTGAACCTTCCGCTTACTCATCAGTAGACATCCTCTGGGGTGAATTGTCAGTCTTTGACAAGTTGTGACGGGTCAGCCTGTGAGTCTAAGCCTGATGTACCTCATACGCATGATGAAGGAAGACCATTACCAATACTCCTCTCTCGTGCTGTGGTGGCTTCAACAGAGTACTCCAATGTAAGAAGTGATCTTGCTTCAGATACCACTCAGACAGCGTATACAATAGATATAGCTGATCTTTTGTTTTTCTTCTTTTTAAAACATAAAAATAAAATAAATGATAATGACCTCCACTAAAACAATGCAGTATGAGTTTAACATACGAAATTCCAGGTTATTTTCTCCTCTTACAGCCCTTGTATCGTGGCTCTGTTTTCCATTTCTTATCTTTCTCGATTTCCGAATGTTTTTTGTTGTAGTTGGTTGACAGTTCGGGAGGTATTACTTCCAAGTGCTCGTGAGACTCCGATGTGTTTTCGTCATGTGTGTAATGTTCCCTCTTGGTACGAAATACATACTTTTGATGATTGTTGTCTGGAGGTCCGCTTGCAATCATAGCTTCTGGTATCCATCCTTCGTTATCCCCCTCAACTGGGTAAATCATTCTTTTCTTTACGTTCCCTCCATATGGTTGTAGAACGGATACATGAAAAGCCTTTTGAATTTTCCTGGTGTCCGGTAGCTTTGGTCTGCACCATCATTTGTTGCTCCCCACACTGGTTTTTGGACACGGCCATGAAGCTTAACTTCGAGTTTTCAACACTGTCCTTTCGTGTGAATGTTTCTTCCATCAAGCATTATATAGTCATCGACTGTGTACTGTTCAGCCGGTTTCCTTTTCATGTCGTAATATTCTCCCATCTTCTTTGATGATCTGTCTGGTCAACTTTCCCAGGGTTGGTACACGTCTATTATGTGTGGAGTGTATAGTTCCATGGCAGGGCTATTCAATTGAACTTTCGTAGGCCAATGAGTGTGTACGCAGGTGGTTATATTAGGGTGCGGCTCTGCAGGTCGCTCCCATAGTTAGCTTTAGTGTGACATCGACTGCATCACCCGGAACATTCACTTCTAAACGTACGAATCGTTTCCCTTACCCACATAGATAGCAACAATCAGCTTCTGACGGCCTGATAAGCATCAGAAGCGATCGAAAACAACGCATGGTGGTTGATTCACCCGGTTTACCTTCAAACCAGGGGAATGCCAGCGGTTCGGACGCCTCACATGGGTCCTCTGACTTTGCGAACATTCCTTCTATGCACCACGCAAACGACGAACAGGATGTCAGTTTTAAGAACAGAATCGACCAGGCCGAGTCAATTAGGTTTGGCAACAAATTCAGTACCTGAGCCACCACAGGCTTTGAACCTGAAGAACTTATCGCAACAACCCTGCACTGTGTTCTACTCAATGTGTCTTGGCGAAATCGGACACCGCGAAATAAGTCGCCAACCCCAGCAGTAATCGACAATCGGACACCGGAAATCAGTTTCTAGCATCGAATTGACCCTGGTACGACATCCCCGGCGCATCCGGACCGTCGGAAGAGGTTGGGCACTATGCCAACAAAGCAAGCACATGTCCACCACGTGACGACCAAGCCAGGAACAATGGCGACCACGGGAAGAGAGAGCCCCACCGGGGTAGAAGATGAGGGGATCAGGACACCGGCTCATGAGAAGACACGAATTTGGAGGGATTTGCAGGAACAGCAGCGGCGAATGCCACTTCCGGCGACGCGTCGATGATACGCGTCATCCCCCCGATCAAGATCGTGACAGTGGCTGAGTCGCTGGAGCGCAACCAAAATTGGAAGAGACTGACAAGCGAGAACCCACAGCTTTTGAAGCCCCCTGGGGACAGAAGGAGCCGCATGGAAAGAACGATTCGACAGCAGGCACAGGAGCTGGCTCAGCTGCACCGAACCGCCAGACAAATAACAAACTTGTTGGAAGCCCACACAGCAAGCGAAGAGGAACAATCGTAAGGAGTGAAGGCGTGGATGAACGAGAGAAAGGGGAAGTGGGAATTCCGCCATGAGGAGCACGTAGTGTGCACAGCAAGCATTACAAACATGGTTGCGGAAATCAACAAAGAATAAAGGACGGACGTTCAGAAGGAGATTCAGGAAGGGAAGGGAATGACGGATATGGACTTGGAAACAAACCCGGATGTGTTGGAAGAAGTCCAGGTACTGACGGAGAGAGTCATGAATGAGAAGATAAACACACAGTGACCGCTGATAGAGGCCTGAAATCATGCACGGGCCGTCCCGATCGTTAGAACCACCCCAAAGGCGATCCAATTTAGAGGCAGAGAAAAGCCAATGTTGATCGCCCCCACCAAGAACAAAGCTCTGGCGAACCTACCCAGGGGACCGAAGGCAGAGGCCAAGGAAACCAAGGCGGCGAAGAAACCGGAGGGATGGCAACAGCAACAAAAACAACAACAGCAAAGGAAGCCAATGTATGCAGAGAAGGTAGCAGCATCGGCAAAAGGGCAGAACAAGGAGAAGGAGGGCGAGTTCCAGGTCATCGAGAGAAAAAAGAAGGTGGAGAAGAAGGAACTAGACGACATGGCGGCAATCCCTACAAACAACTATATGGTGGAGAATAGGAGAGTTATCTTCAAAAGAAATAACACACTCCCGACTTCTCAAAAGAAGGACGTTGAAATTGTGTCGGCGGTTGACAGAGCGCTTCACGCGGCCGGAGCCCCCCACCATCGCAGAATGGGGACAATCACCACTAACGTCAAAGGAACGATCACGGCCTTGGCGATGCCAGAAGGGTCGGCGGACATGAAAGTGGCTTGGAATGAAGTCGTGGTAAAAGCAGCAAGACGTATCGACCAAGGGATCATCGACTTTGAAAAGAACGAAACCTGGGGGAAAGTGAAGATGCATGGGATCAGCTTTGACCAGTATGCAGTGAAGATGTCGGGAGGCCTGGAGAAACTCAGGCAAGAAATACAGGCAGAAAACGAGGGAGTAGTCGTTCCGATGGCTATCAATTGGCTGGGCATTACCGTAGATATTCAGGACAATTGGAGGAGCGGGGAGAAACAGGCGACCTCAGTGGTCTTCCTGATCAAAGAAAGAAGATAGCACAGAGGTGCTCAGAGACAGGATTGAGGGCGGCAGGAGTGTGGCATGAGGTGGAAAGATACATTCATGCCGGACCAGACACTTTCTGTGAAAGTTGCTGTGGATGGGGACACCATGTCTCGAAGTGGGGCAGGCTGGGGCTGGGCGCGGTGAAGTGCATGCTGTGCACCGGGAAACTCAAAACGGAAGACTGTCAAGTTTTCAGCGCTGGGTGTCGAGGGTTCAGGGTTTGGGGTTCCAGGAGTTATAAAATCCAAAAGCCAGATGGCTCAACAGTCGAGAATAGCTTGTAGCTAAAGAAACAAAGACTGTACGCAAGAGACTCGATCCAGAATCACAGAGTGTGTAAGAAGTGAAAGCTGAAGCTTAATTGATTGTTTCATAGGCGAGAGAACGTGTGAAGAAAGAAACTTATCCTCCGCCTAATCGCTGGGTTTATATACAGCAATTCACTCGTTCCATAATACATCCGAATCCCGGCATACTTTGTACACCTCTCTTGCACAATTCCTACGTCTCCCGTGAAACCTGATTTGAAACCTGATTTCATTCTCATCGTGCTTTAGCCTCCACTCGAAACCTGATTTCATTCTCGTCATGCTTTAACTTTCGTTCGAAACCTGATTTCATTCTGGTCGTGCTTTAGCCTCCACTGGAAACTTGATCTCATTGTCGTAGTGCTTTAGCTTTCGTTCGAAACCTGATTTCATTCTCATCGTGCGTTATCCTTTGTAAGATTCATCGATCATCACTCCGCCATCGATCGTCACACAGCACAACGGTGACAGTAGCTCCCCCTCTCCAACGCCAAGTACCTACGACGTTTACCACCCGGGCTTGCCAGGTTGTTCAGTGTGAAAATCGTCGATAGCTTTAAGTCCATCTATGTTGGCCGCGGGTTCCCAGCTGCACACGTCATAACCCCTCCATTATACAAGATATTGCAATTGCCCTTGGAACAACCTCGAAATATCTATCCGTTCGACTTCGTACTCCTTTTCTCCTTCAACTATCACCGGTGGTGGCGATTCTTGTTTTTGTAGTGGAAGAGGGTCCCTAGCAGTCCTTTCTAATCGAGATATCGGTTGGACATCGTGAATGCGTAGCAGGCTTGGTAAGTTGATCCGATGAGCCCAGGGGCTAATGACCACGGTGATTTCTTATGGCCCTGTGCGTTTCCAGTTGAGTCTCTTGCTTGATCGGGTTGTTGATATATTTCGTGCGTTCAACCAATCGTTATCGCCGACTTCCAATAATGTGCCGACACTTCCGGACTTGTTGGCCTGTTCGGACTGTACGGCCTGGGCCCTTTGCATCTCGGCTCTGAGTTCGCTAAAAAGTTATTCCATCTGTTGGGCAATCTGCTGAGCATTGACTTCGCAAATGTTGTTAGGATCTGTGATTGGATGTTGGCCGAAAGTCATTCGTGGATGAAAGCCGTAGTTACCAAAGAACGCGGAGCAATTGGTTGTCTCCGAGATATGATTGTTAGCTGCAAATTCTGCCAGTGGAAGCCATTTAACCCAGTCGTCTTGTTGATAAGTGACAAAGTTCCGGAGATACTATTCCATTATTGCGTTGATTTTTCAGTTTGGCCATCGGTCTGGGGATGAAACGCGGTTGAGAGTTTTCGCTCCATTCCCAGTCTCTCGCAGACGTGTTTCCAGAATTCCGAAGCCAATTGTGGTCCTCGATCCGACACTATTGTTTCGGGCAGTCCGTGCAGTCTGAACACTTCTTTGACATACATTTCTCCCTGCTTCTTTCCATCTACTTTGCCTGTACAGGGTAACGGATGTCGCATTTTCGTTAGGCGGTCAACCACTACTGATATTGCATTAAATCCTTCACCGTCTGGTTGTTCGAGTACGAAGTCCATGCTCCGATCCTTGCATGGTTGCTCCGGTATTTCTAACGGTCGTAACCAGCCATGAGTCTTTCCGTGGGTTGCCTTGCGCCTCTGGCAGGTGTGGCAGTTTCGTCCATAGCGGTCCACATTCTTTCTCATTTGGTTCCAGGAATGGCTTCGGCTTAGCAGGTCGTAGGTTATTGCTCGTCCTGGATGCTCCGCGTCCGCAAAATCATGGCATTTCTGGATCCATTTGAGCTTGTCCTCGTCCGTTGGTAGGATTTGTGTTTCGGAAATTTCCAAAGGTTGTTCCCTGTGTGTACATAGTCCTTTGCTGCTGTCGTACGGTCATTGTTGACACACCCTTTTTACCCAGTTCCATAGTTCTTCGGCGCTGGTTGAATCGTTATCCACATTGACCGACTCTACAATCGCCACTACCAATGTTTTGCCAAGTTCCTTGTCGAGGTTTTCTGTTTTTAGCACTATTTGCTGGGTTTTTCCTGCCCCCCCGTTCGGAGGAATGTCTCCTGGCATTCTTGTGAGTGCATCGGGCTTCTGTCCTTGTTTGCCTGGGCGATACACGATTTTGAATTGAAAATGGGAGAGAAATTCGGACCACCTTGTTTGCCTTCGGTTCAAGAGCTTCGAAGTCATGAAGTACTCCAGGTTCTTGTGATCTGTGAGAATTTTGATCGGGTGTGCTTAACCTTCGCACTCAGGTCTCCATTGTTCCAAACTTTTAACTATCGCGCCGAATTCTTGATCGTAAATGTCATAATTTTCTTAGGCAGGCGAATGTTTTTTGGAAAAGCAGGCCACTGGGTGTAATATTCCATGATCATCATACTGAGAAGGGACTTCTGCTGATACATAACTCGAAGCGTCGGTTTCTAGGACTATCTCTTTTTCGTAGTCGAAGAGGGCTAGCACTGGTTCCGTCATAAAAGCTAACTGGAGTTTGGCGAATGCTCTTTTCTGGTCGGGTCCCCAGTGCAAGGGTATTAGCTTTTTCATGAGTTTTGTTAGCGGTTGTACCACCATACTGTAATTCCGTCTGAATCGTCGGTTGAAATTGGCGAAGCCTCAAAAGGCTTGGACTTATTTAAGTTTTCCAGGTGCTTCCCAATTTTCAACTGCATGGACTTTATCCGGATCCATTTTGATTCCGTTTACTCCGACAATTAGCCCTAGGTATTTGACTTCTTCCTTATGGAACTCGCTTGGTTCTGCTTTTAGGTAGAGACCAGCTTCCTTGAGTGTGGTCATGACTGCTCTGACATGTTCCTTGTGCTTCTTTAGGTTATCGCTGTAGATAAGGATGTCATCTAAAAAGGCCGTGCAGATGATGTCCAGCAAAGGTCGCAGTGTATCATTGATGAATTCTTGGAAGGATGCTGGTGCGTTGGTAAGTCCGAAGAGCATAACCAGTGATTCGAAAAGTCCATAGTGGGTCCTGAAAGCCGTGTTCCATTCGTCCCCTTCTGCGATTCTAATCATGTTATACACGTCACGGACGTCCAACTTGGTGTAGTAACGGGCTTTGGAGAGTCTTAGCAAGGTTTCTTGGATTAAAGGTAGGAGATACCGGTTTTTTATTGTTTCTTCGTTCAGGCCTCGGTAGTCGACACAGAGTCTCAGGCCTCCTCCTGGTTTGGAGCAAAAAGTACCAGGGCTCCCCAGAGTGATGTCGATGATCGAATGGATCTCTTGGACAAGTTCATTTCTATCCATTGTTTTAGTACTCCCAATTCTTCTCGTGAGAGACTGTAGATAGGTTCAAATAGAGGTGTGAATCCTTCTTGTAGCTTAATCTTATGATCGTAAGGTCGATGCAGAAGTAAGGTTTCTGCAATTACTT
The DNA here is from genome assembly GCA_015178995.1 of Trichophaea hybrida. NCBI lineage: Eukaryota > Fungi > Ascomycota > Pezizomycetes > Pezizales > Pyronemataceae > Trichophaea > Trichophaea hybrida. The sequence continues at coordinate 14,327 of WHVE01000833.1, read as the reverse complement.
TGCTGAATAGCGGTAGAAATTCGTGGTACTCCTTGGGAATAACTTCTTCGAGGGGTTTGTCTGGTAGGTCTTTTATTCCCAAGGCTTTATTGATTTCGTACAATGTGACGGCGTAACCTTTGAGTCTGTCCATCTTTATTCTTCTCATAAAGGGTGCGGCAGCTACTGCGCAGATGTCTAGCCTGGGTGTCTCCAGATCTATTGTTTCCATATGATTGCCCAACACCCATTCGCTCGAATGGTGTTGGCAGTGTTGTTGGCAGTAGCCGCTTCGAAACCGATCGTTCGGGTTTGGAATTCAACAGTTACGTCGTGAAGTTGTAACCATTGCAATCCTAGTACGATTGGATGATGCCCTAACTTTGTTACGATCGCTGGTAGTTGCTCCTGATGTGATCTTATTCCCATTTTCAACTTGGCCATGGTTGTAATGGTTCCTGATTCCATGGGTCTGCCATCGATAACCTCTAACTCATATGATTCTCGTAATTCCTTCTCTTCTAACTGATGATGGCGAACAAAATCATTATCCACAAATGCTATTCCCGTGGCTCCGCAGTCAATTAGAGCGTGTATATCGATTAACCTGTCTCCGATTTTAAGCGAAAATTTTACCACAAGATGTTTGCTTGCCATTAAAGACTCCTGAATTTCTGCACTACTGATTGAAAACTGCGAAATTTCAAAATGAGACTTAACAACTGTAGACAATGGTGATTTGAGCCCAGCGCAATGGCCATTCTTATTGCACTGGTTTAATCTTTTCCCGACTCGACTTCCTTTCCTTTCCCTGTTCCCGACTCGGCGTCCATTTCATTTCCTGCTTTCTTAAAAGGCGTTACTTCCACCTGTCCTGATGCTGCTTTCAATTCTCTCGGGCAACTGGCTGCGAAGTATCTTGTGTCCCCACAGTACATACATAGTCCTCCATCCCTTCGTCTCATTTTCTCTTCTGGTGTGATGTTCCTGCCTTTGACTGCTGGGAGGTCCATTGGGGCGGGGCCGAAATACCCGGCGACTGTTCCCGCAGGTGCAGTCTCTGAGGCCGGTGTGGTGCGGGTCGTTGGGTCGGACTTCTTGTATCCTCCTTCCAACCTGCCTGACTTCCTTTCCGCGGCCCGGGCTCTAAGCTGAGAGTCTCATTTTGAAAAACAGCTTGACGAATTCGACCCGGTTTTCCGGTGACTCGGTGTGTTGTAGGGAGTTTTTGAGTTCGTTTGACAGCCCATTTCGTAATGCATCCAGCTGGGCTTCCGTGTTCCACTTAACGGCCGTTACGTATCTCTGGAATTCCGCATTGTACTGGGAGAATTCGCGGACTCGTTGATTGCGTTTCAATCGTTCCCTCTTGGCTGTTGCTGCTTTGTCTTGGTCTCCGAAAGCTAAGTCCAACAGGTCAAGCAGATCATTTAAGGAATTGTGTTTACTTCCCCCGAAACTTCTTCACAGTATGGCATAAGCTGTGCCATGGATACTTCCTCAGGACGTCCCATCGGGTACCTTAGCCTCTTCTGTTCGGTATTGAACGTTCTGGGTTTTCCTGCTATCTTCAAAGCCAACTGCACCTTCCATCCCCGATGTTCCTTCCTGCCTGTTCCTGAAAAACGGGCAATTTCGTTGTCCATTTGTTCTGGTGTCCTCTCTTCCCTTTCTCACATCCTTCCTTCCGTTAGCCTCAAGATCCGGGTCATCTGTTCCCGATTTTCTTCTGCCCAGGATCTGAATTTTTCCATCTCTGCTTTGGAGTCTTCCAGGTCTTGTTTCAGTTGCGCCAGATCTGGATTCCTTTCTTCGAGTTGTTGTTCCAGGTTCCGGACTTTTTGCACTAAGTCTCCATGACTGTATTCGGGAACTGTTCCTTCTGCTGCCGCCAGTCTCTGTGTTGCTAGGGTCGCTTCCCATTTCCAGTTTTCTCTTTCCTCCGATAATTCCGATATTCATGCTTCCACATCTTTCACAGATTGCCGTTCCTTCATCAATCATTCAGCCTGCTGGTCGTCAGTCAACTGGCGAGGGCGTTCAGCCCGTTTTTGACATCTTGGATGTAGCTTCGGCGATGTTCTTCGTTCATCGCCTCGGTGTCCGCCTGTGTTACGTTTTCCAGCTCCTGCTGAACCGCCATTGTTGGGGTTACATCTCGGGTCATTGTTGAGGATTCGCCTGACTTCTTTCTGGTGATGTAAGAATACTGCTAACGGAAGGGATTGAGGTATGTGACAAAAGTAACAACCGCTTTGGTGAAAATAGCGGCACATAAACTAGGACTAAAATTGAGAATATAACCAGTAGAATCGATTTTTGACTCGTTCTTCTGTCAAGGTTCCAGGGCTGGGTGTCGAGGGTTCAGGGTTCGGGGTTCTAGGGGTTATAAAATTCAAGAGCCGGAAGGCTCAAAAGTCGACAATAGCTGGTAGCTAAAGAAACGAAGTGTCAAGGTTTCAAGGCTCGGAGTTCTAGGGGTTATAAAAACTAAACGCAATGGTGCAGTGATCGCGGTTACTGCGTACAGACTAGAGACTCGAATTCCGGAATCGCAGAAGTGAACAGAGGTTGGTGCCGAAGCTATTGATTGTTTTGTAGACTCGAGGACGAGTGATGAACAAGCCTATCCTCAGCAAATCCAGCATCCTTATATACAGTTAACGCGACCAACGTCACCTTTGCCCACTCGTTCCGAAATACATCCAAACTCCTCCCAACTATGTACGCAACCCGTTCAGTCCGTGGCCTACGCCATAACCATCACGCCATATTAACAACGCAACCAACGAAACCTGATTCTTTCCAAAGAAACCTGATTCCAACCAAGAAAACCTGATTTCCTACGTATTCCTGTATCCCAATCATCGATCCATATTCCTCCCTCGATGCTCACTCGACACTACCGTGACAGTAGCTGCCCCTTCCACAGGCCGAGTTCCTACAAGGGTATTGATTCAGGTTTGCCAGGTTGTTCTTTGTGGAATACATCGATTGCTGGAAGTCCGTCAACATTGATTGCCGGTTGCCATCTTTGTTCGTCATAACCGTTCCACTTGATTAGGTACTGCAGTTGTCGTCGAAACATCTTCGAGTCGTCAATGCGTTCCACTTCGTATTCTTCTTCTCCGTCCACAATAACTGCTGGTGGTGCGGATTCGATTTGCCCTGGCAAGGGATCTTCCGATACTTTGATCAAGCGGGGGATTGGTTGTACTGGATGAATGTGAAGATCCTTGGGTAACTGTAACCGATAGGCCCATGGACTGATAGCCTCCGTAATCACGTAGGGTCCCAGGCGTTTCCAGTCAACTTTCTTGCTGGGTCGTTGTGTTGTAATGTTCCTGGCGTCCATCCAGACTCGATCCCCAACCTTCATCTGCACACCCTCCCGTCAGTACTTGTCCGCTTGTTCCGCCTGGATATCTTGCGCTCCAGTCATTTCAGCCTTCATCTGTTGGAAGATATCGTTCATTTTCTGGGAGGAGGTGTTTGCGTTTAATTCCTTGATATTGTTTCCATTCTGAATTGGATCTTGACTAAAGGTCATTTTGGGTGAAATCCGTAATTGCCAAAGAATGGTGAGCATCCTGTTGTTTCCGACGCGTGATTGTTCGATGCGAATTCTGCCATTGGTCGCCACAGTGTCCTGTCGTTCTGTTGATAATTGACGAAGGCCCTGAGATACTGCTCCATACCGGCGTTCATTCGTTCTGTTTGTCCATCTGTCAGCGGATGACACGCGGTTGATAGCCTTCGTTCGATTCCAAGTCTTTCACAAACATGTCTCCAGAATTCTGACGCAAATTGGGGTCCTCTGTCCGATACTATGGTGTCTGGTAAGCCATGCAACTTGAACACCTCCCGTATAAAGATCTCGCCCAGCCTCTTGCCATCTGTATCGTCCCGACATAGTACTAAATGTTTCATTTTTGACAACATATCAACCACTACCCATATGGGGTTGTACCCCTCGCTCTCCGGTAGTCCCACCACGAAATCCATACTCAGATCCTTCCACGGTTGTGGCGGTATTTCCAGTGGTTTGAGCCATCCGAGGATTTTCTGGTGAGTTGCTTTGCGCATTGATATACATGGCAGTTTCGTACGTATCTGTCCACGTCCTTTCTCATACCTGGCCATTGATAACTTCTTTTGAGAAGTTCGAAGGTTTTTGCTCGTCCTGGGTGTGCTGCTGCCGGTGTAACGTAGTGATCCTTTATCAGTTGAAGTTTCTTTTAAGATTGATTGCTGACGATTTACGTGGCGTTGGCACACAGTCTTTCGCTGCTGTCATACGGGCAGTTCTTGCATATCCTTTGAATCCAGTTCCATAACTCCTCTGGACTAGTTTCATCTGCTTCTCGGCTGACTACTTCCCCAAACGCTACCACCAATTTCTTCTGTATTCCTTGATCAAGATTTTCCGTCTTCAGCACGATTTGTTGCGTTTTTCCTGCCACCCCATTCGGAGGAATGTCTCCTGGCATTCTGGTGAGTGCATCCGGCTTCTGACCCTGTTTTCCTGGACGGTATATATTCTTGAACTTGAATCTTGACAGGAATTCAGACCATCTTGTTTGTCTTCTATTGAGTAGCTTTGATGTCATGAAGTATTTGAGGTTCTTATGATTTGTCAGTATTTTAAAAGGATGTACTGACCCTTCGCATTCCGGTCTCCATTGTTCTAGACTTTTAACGATGGCTCCCAGCTGTTGATCATATATTTCGTAATTTTCTTCCGCTGATGTATGTTTCTTTGAAACGAATGCCACTGGATGCAGGATTCCTTGGTCGTTGTACTGTGATAGTACTCCTGCTGATACATAACTCGATGCGTCAGTCTCCAGGACGATATGCTTTTCATAATCGCAGTGTGCTAGGACTGGTGCTGTTGTAAATGCTTCCTTCAATTCGGCACATGCTCACTTTTGATCGGGGCCCCAGTGAAAAGGTACCAGTTTCTTCGTAAGTTTGGTTGATGGTTGGACCACCCTGCTATAGTTTCCTATAAACCTTGGGTAGAAGTTGGCGAATCCTAAAAACGCTTGAACTTCCCTGAGCTTGCCAGGTGCTTCCCACTCCTTCACCACTGTTACTTTTTCCGGGTCCATTCCAATCCCATTTACCCCAACTATCAATCCCAGATCCTTCACTTCCTGTTGATGAACCTCGCATTTTTCCGCTTTCAGATTCAGACCGGCCTCCTTAAGGGTTGTCATTATTACTTGACCTGTTCCTTACGCTCCTTTAAATTGTCACTGTAAATAAGGATGTCGTCCAGGAATGCCATACAGAAGATCTCCAGAAATGGGCGAAGAGTATCGTTGATAAATTCCTGAAAGCTAGCTGGTGCATTGGTAAGTCCAAAGGGCATAACGAGGGATTCGAATAGGCCATAACGAGTCCTAAACGCCGTTTTCCATTCGTCTCCTTCTGCTATTCGGATCATGTTATAAGCATCTCGGACATCCAGTTTGGTGTACCATTTGGCTTTTGATAACCTGAGCAGGGTTTCTTGGATTAAAGGTAACAGATATCGATTTTTCATGGGTCCTTCGTTGAGTCCTCGATAGTCCTTGCATAGTCGTAGGCCTGCATTCTGTTCAGGTGCGACCAACACCGGTGCTCTGCATGGTGATAATGACGATCCGATGAATCCCTTTGACAAGTTGTTTTCAATTCACTCTTTTAGGACCTGAAGTTCTTCTCTTGACAGGCTGTATATTGGTCCAAAGGGTGGGGTGAATCCGTCTTGGAGTGTAATCTTATGATCGTATGGTCTGTGTGGTGGTATTCTTTCAGCCATTACCTTGTCAAATGGGGGCAGAAACTCATGATATTCTTTGGGAATTGACTGTTCCAGCCATTTCTCTTGAAGGTCCTTCACTTCTAGGGCCATGTTGATTTCGTATAAGGTTACCGCATACACCTTGAGTTTCTCCTTTCTATTCCGTCCATAAACGGGGCTACTGCTAAGGCACATATATCCAGTTTTGGCTCATTGGATTCCGTTGTTTCCATATGATTTCCCCATACCCATACGCTCCAATGATGTTGACAGTGCTTCCAGCAGTAATCGCTTTCCAATCCTATTGTTTTCTTTGGGAATTTGACTGTGACATCGTGGAGTTGTAGCTACAGTAATCCAAGTACGATTCAATAGTGTCCAAGTTTCGTAACGAACGCTGGTAATTGCTCCTGATGTCCATGTATGCCTAAGCTCAGTTTTGCCATAGTGGTGATGGTTCCTGATTCGATGGGCCTTCCATCAATAACTTCTAATTCTCTTGATTCTTTTAATTCTTGTTCTTGTAATTGATGATGGCGGACGAAATCTTTGTCAATAAATGCTATTCCAGTACCTCTGCAGTCTATCAAAGCGTGGGTATGAATGATCTTGTCTTCTATTTTCAGCGAGCATTTCACAACGAGATGTTTGCTTTCCATTGAAGACTCTTTCATTTCTGCGCTTGATATAGGACACTGCGAAATACCCAAACTAGCATGACTGCCAAAGGAGATTCGTTTCCAACGCAATTGCCATCCTTATTGCACTGGACCAAACTTTTCCCGATTCCACTTCCTTTCCTTTGCCTGTTGTTGACTCTGCATCCCCTTCATTTGCTGCCTTCCTAAATGGTGTCGCTTCCGTTTGTCCTGATGGTGCGTTCAGCTACCTTGGGCACGATGCCGCGAAATGTCTGCTATCCCCACAGTACATACATAATCCTCCTTCCCTTCGTCTCTTCCTTTCCTCAGGTGTGATCTTCTCTCCTTTCACTGCGGAAAGATCCATTGGAGTGGGACCGTGGTACCCTGAAACTGATCCTGCTGGTGCAGTGTCTGGGGCGGATGTGCGGTTGGTTGTTGAATTGGACTTCTTGTAACCCTGCCATTTCCCAGATTTCATTTCCACTGCTCTCCTTCTCAGTTGCGAGTGTCTTTTTGAAACCATCTTGACGAATTCGATCATGCGTTCTTGCAGCTCGATATGTTGTATGGAGTCATTGAGCTCGTTGGATAATCCCTTTCGTAACGCATCCAGTTGTGCATCTTCTTTCCACTTGGTGTGAACTACGTATCTTTGAAACTCTGAATAGTATTGGAAGAATTTGCGGTCTCGTTGTCGGAGTTTCTCGAGTTTCTCTTTGCCGTTGCTGCTCATCTTGATCTCCGAATGCTACATCCAGCAGGTCAACTAGGTCTTTCCTGGTGTTGAGCTTGACTTCCCCTGATATTTCGTCACAGTGTGGCATTAACTGTGCCAGGGCCACTCCTGTTAGACATCCAACAGTATACCTCAGCTTCTTCTGTTTGTTGTTGAATGCTTTCGGTTTTCCGGCTATCTTTAACATCAACTGCACCTTCCATCCTCGAAGTTCCTTCCTATCTTCTCCTGAGAAGCTGGTAATGTCATTTACCTTTTCCTCACGCTTTTCCCTGTCCATCCTATCCCCTATTTCTCAACTTCTTCCTTCTGTCAACTTCAGGATCCTGGTTACCTGCTGTCGATTTTCTTCCGCCAGATCCCTGAATATCTCCATTTGAGCCTGAGTGTCTTCCAGATCTTTCCTCAGTTCCGCCAGGTCTGGATTTGATTCCTCCAATGCTTGTATTAGAATCCGGACTTCTTCTTCCAGATCCCCATGACTGTATGCCTGTGGTGTCGTTTCGGCGGTTGCTGCTTGTTGGGTAAGCAGTAACTCCTGCTTCAGGTTATCCTTTTCTTGGACGACTTTGTCTCCTTCTGCCAACAACTCCGATATTCGTGCTTCCGCATTCGTCACAGATTGCCGTTCCTTGAGTAATTCGTTCAATCTGCTGGTTGTCGGTAGTTGGCTTAGTGCTGTTAGCCCTTTGTTGATGTCTGTGATGTGACTCCTGAGCTGTGTTTCATTCATGGCTTCTGTGTTCTTTGCTGCCATGATTTCCAGTTGTATTTGTAAAGCTCCAGACAACGTGACGTCGCGGGTTGTATTCGAGAATTCTCCGGAAATCTTTCTGATGATGTTGAGAGGCGGCTGTGAGGAGGCGAGGTTCTGTTAAGCAGTCTCTGATTTGGTCTATATTTTCTTGGATTTGTTGAAGTACCGCATCGATTTCTGCTTCTAGAAACCGGTTGACCATCTACCAGCAGGACACCTCGTGTTTGCTGGGTGTTGTTATGATGATCAGCGGGGTTGGTGAAAGGGCTGGATGTAACTCACGGGCAACTCCCATTCCCTTGTTCGCTTTTCGTTCGTTGTAATCCGCCCACGAGATTTGGCTTTCTATGTCCTTCTGTATTGCTTTGATTGTGTCTTCAGATTTTGTTGATTGAGCTTCTGCTGCTCTGCCGATCGTCGTATGCGTCCCTCCGCAGTTATGTTCGCAGTAGCACGGTTCGTCATTCTGGCAATCGACGTGATGACCGTAATACTTGGTCCAGAAGTCATTGAATACTGCGTCGTCAATTTGGAGGCCTCCTCCGTTTTTCGCTGCTTCTGTCCAGTAGCTATTCCAAGGGGATACTGCTTGTGGTTCGTCCCGAAAATATGCTTCCAAAGGTTCCTCGGATTCGTGAGGATAGCGTCGATGCTATCAATGGCGTTCAGGGGTTCTTGTTCGAAGAGGTTGATGTTCGACCAGCTAGATCGAAGAGATTGATTCGGGATTGTTGAGGTTTGTTGTTGTTGTATGATGGCATTTAAAACAGCGTGGATCATTCTCGTCGATGTTTCCACAGGCGCACAATACCGGAATGTCTCCAAAAGCTGTGTACTGTGAGCTGATTTTCGAAGTTTCCAACTGATTAAAACACAGAAGACAGGGAGTTGCAGGGTCTGTGACAAAAGTATCAACTGCTTTGATGAGAGTAGCGGCACATATTCTGAAATATAACCGGTTGAATCGATTGTAGACTCGTTCTTCTCTCAAGGTTTCGAGGCTCGGAGTTTTGGGAGTTATAAAAACTGAACGTAAGGGTGCAGTGATCGCGGTTTCTGCGTACAGACCAAAGACTCAAATTCCGGAATCACAGAAGTGAACAGGGGTTGGTGCCGAAGCTATTGAGTGTTTTGTAGACTAGAGAACGAGTGACGAATAAACCTATCCTCAGACAATCCAGCATCATTATGTTCAGTTAACGCGACCATCGTCACTTTTGCTCACTGGTTCCGAAATACAACCTAACTCCACCCAACTATGTACGCAACCCTTGCAGTCTGTGGCCTACGCCACAACCATCACGCCATATTTTCATCGGAACCAACGAAACCTGATTCATTCAAACGAAACCTGATTCCAACCAACGAAACCTGATTCCAACCAACGAAACCTGATTCCAACCAACGAAACCTGATTTCGTTCGTATTCCTGTATCCCAATCATCGCTACATATTCCTCCGTCGATCCTCACTTGACACAACCGTGACACAAAGACTGTACGCAAGTGACTCGATCCAGAATCACCAAGTGTGAAAGAAGTGAAAGCAGAAGTTCAATTGATTGTTTAATAGACGAGAGAATGAGTGAAGAAAGAAACCTAACATCCGCCAAATCGCCCAGTGTATATTCAGTAATTCACTCGTTCCATAATACATTCGAACTGCTGCATTCTTTGTACACCTCTGTTGCACAATTCCTACATCTCCTGTGAAACCTGATTCGAAACCTGATGTCATTCTCGTCGTGCTTTAGCCTCCACCCGAAACCTGATTTCATTCGCGTCGTGCTTTAGCTTTCGTTCGAAACCTGATTTCATTTGCATTGTGCTTTAGCCTCCACTCCAAACCAGATCTCATTCTCGTAGTGCTTTAGCTGTCGTTCGAAACCTGATTTCAATCTCGTCGTACGTTATTCTTTGTATTATTCATTGATCATCACTCCACCATCGATCGTCACTCAGCACAACCGGGACAAAGACCATCAATGCGACGTCGTGGGGTGCAAGGCTGAGGAGATCCAGAACTGCACACACAACAACGACAAGTGTGCCAACTGCAGGGGGAACCATATTGCAAAAAGTAATGCATGCGCTAAGAAACAGGAGGCAATTCCGAAGGCCAAGAAGGACAGGACAAGATGGAGGGAGAGAGTCAGTGGGAGAAACAGTGCCCGAAGCCATGAGAAACCGGACAACGGGATCGAGGCCCCAGCCACGGAAGGAGCAGAGCGAGACCAAAAAGTGATCCAAGTTCCGGCAACACAACAAGGGTCAGAAGAGTCGATCCCAGAAACGCAATAGTGAAAGTTCTACAAGCCAATTATGGGAAGGCGAAGGATAGCACGTTCCTGGCGCTAACAAAGGGGGTGGAAAGAGGGCCGGATTTGGTGGTAATGCATGAGCCATATTGGGGAAAAGGAAAAGAGGAGGAGTACCAAATTAGTATCCGGCTTTCAGACTGATAAAAGGGAAGAGACCCATTACCACAGTAAGTGTGGACATGACAGTTGTGTTTGACGAATTAGGGGACTTTGGAGGTTGAGGGAAAATACAGGCTTTTAACGTCACCAACAAGAGAGGAGTCAAGGTCAGAATTGTCAATGTCTATGACCAAACACTCCAAGGAGATAACGACACATAATCAGCCTGACCAGCGAGGGAGGCGAGATGGGATGTAATGATCGCCAAGAGCAATGTGGTAGTCTGTGGGCATTTCACCACTCACAGCCCATGGTGGAACAGTCGGTGCAGTCAAAGAAGGAACACTAGTTTCTTGGAAAACCTCATTTTAAAATACGACCGGGAGAAAGAGGGGGTGCGGTGACATATGCATCGGCGAGAACAATGTCAGAGGATGATGAAGATATTGGTTCGGACCATGAGATGATCGACATAGTGTGGGGGAGAAAATCGGAGGATGGTACGAACCACGAAGTGATTGGGTGGAACATCGACGAAATTGAAGAGGAAGATTTAAAGGAGATGAAGAAGAGCTGGGGCGAATGGAGCAGAAGCCGGATAACTATGTCAGACGAAAGCACGATCCAAGAGCTTGATGATGAAGTGAATGTGATGAAAAACGAAGTCACCAGGGTACTGAGTCAGAAAGCAAAGCAAATCAGGATATGTGGGAGATCCAAGAAGTGGTGAAATGCCAGTATTGCGGAGAACAGAATAATCTTGGGGTTCGTGAAGAGAGAAAGAAGAGCAGGCAGAACCAACAACGCATCCGTCAAGGCAGCAAGGAAGGAACTGTGAAAAGCAATCAGAGAGAGCAAGCGTGAGTGCTGGAACACCTTTGTGCAAGAGGCGGAAGAAGACAAGGTGTGGAGGGCGCTAAAGTATACTGGAAAGCAGGGAGAAATTACGGTTAAGGCTTTGCAGAAACAACAAGGCAGGTTGGCGACTTCATAGAACCAAAAAGAGGAGCTCATAGAACAGGTCGGGTTCCCAAAACCATTGCCAGGAATGAAGAAAATGGCGAGGGAGGTAGGGGGAGAGACCTACCTGGAGATCACCGAAGAAGAGGTCAAGGAAGCTCTCTATACACAGAGCGTCAAGAAGCACCAGGACCAGACAAAATGAACTACAAGATAATGAGACTGCTGTGGGTGTGGGATGCAAGCAAAATAGTAGCCTTAGTGAAAATCACAATACGATTGGGACATCATCGGAAGCATCGGAAGACGGTGACAGGAGTAGTGATAACCAAGCCGGGAAAGCCAGATTACCATCAAGCAAAGGCGTACAGGGTTATCGCACCAGAGAATTGCGTAGGAAATGTGGTTGAAAAAGTGGTGGCAACGAGAATCTCAGAGGAGTGCCAGTGGAGAGGACTGCTACATGACGGCCAGTTTGGACGCAGCAAAAGAAGTTCAGTGGTCGATGCAGTGGGGATGATGGTGAACAGAGTGCAATAAGCATGGAGGAGGGGGAACATCGCATCGGCCATACTGATGCACGTCAAGGGAGCCTTCCCGAGCGTCACGAAAGGGAACTTGATCCAGAGAATGGACGACATGAAATTCGAAGCAGACCTGGGCAGGTGGGTGGACAGCTTCATGACTGACCGAAAATTAAAAATCCAGATGGACGGAAAGACGGGAAGGATGTCAACCAGTGCACAAGTTTCATGTGACAATGTGCATGGAGAGCTATGCAGTGGCCGGAGAAGAACACTGCCCAGTTTGAGATAGTGAAAACAGAAGCAGTCTCGTTGTGGAAGAAAAGCAACCACCAAGGGCATAAGGTCAAGAGGAGGATCCCAGTGGACGAGAACAATTCGATATCGTTCAACTCGAAACCGACGTGGTTGCTAGGGGTCTGGATGGACCTGAAATTGAACTTCCAACACCACCACGAAGTCTTCATGACCAAAGCAAAGATGGCGCAGGGGAGAATCAAAGCAATAAGCGGATGACTTGGGCTCAGACCAGAAAATGCAATGAAGGTCCAGATAGCGGCTGTTCAGTCAGTGGCGTTGTATGGGTCAGAACTGTGGTGGGATGCACGGATAGGACGCGAACACGAACTCCAAAAACTGGTCAACGAATCGGCAAGAACTGTTACTGGAATGTTCAAGTCAACAGCGACGGTTCCGCAACATTAAGAAGCAGGACTGAGACTGGCGATATCACTATTGAATATTCGGAGGAGACGATTCGCCAAAGAACTAGCCGAAATGCCAGACCAGGCAGGAGGAGGGGCGCTGGTGGAGGGTGAGTCAACATTGGCAGTACGGCTGAAGAAAGACTTTGGGGTAGAAGTGAAGAGAGAAACAAACTTTCTTTCCATCAACCCACAGAGAGCGGAAGTGAAAGTGTACGTCCTGGAAAAGAAGGAAGCGCTGAAGGTCGTTCAAATAACGGACGAAGGCCCAATTCATTAGACGGACAGATCAAGGCTGGAAGACGGAAGAGACAGGTGTGCCGTGGTATGGAAGGAGGGTGAAGAGAACTGGGATACGGAGCAACACTACCTGGGAAAGAAGAATGAAGATGTCCACGCTGAAGTATACGCCATCGAAAGGGGCCTACAGACAGATTCAGAAATGTTACGCACAACAGGTCACTCGAAGGTGGTCATCTTTTCGGACTCAGTCATTGCAATACAACAAGTACAAGACGATAAGCTAGGCCCTGAACTAGTGTTAGCAACGGGTCCGGGTTACCCGGCCGCAGTCCGGTTCGGAACCGGACCCGCGGCCCCAGGTCGGTTCTGGAACCGCCAAGGAACCGAACCGCCCAATCACCAACGGTTAAAAACCGGAACCGAACCGAAACCCGCTGGGTTTTGGCGGGTTTTACCTGCAGCAGAGCCTCATTTTTCATCGGCCCCAATAATCACAGCTTTTCTGCTTCAATTAAGTATTTGAGTTCTGATTGGATCGCGACATGTTATATACGTAGATTATGCAGTTTTTGACGCTCTTTCACCTCCCGGTCTCCGATTTGCGATACGATTAGTATTCGTTGAGTCGCTGTGAAATAAAGCCGAAAATACGTCCAAAATCGACTGTTTTTCGCAGCGACTCAACGAATACTAATCATATCGCAAATCGGAGACCAGGACGTGAAAGAGCGTCAAAAACTGCATAATCTACGTATATAACATGCCGCGATCCAATCAGAACTCAAATACTTAATTGAAGCGATAGTTTTTGAGAAGAAACCCGCCAAAACCCAGTGGGTCCAGGTCGGTTCCGGTTCCGAACCGCCCATGGAACCGAACCGCCCAATCCCCAGCGGTTCCGAACCGGAACCGACCCGGACCCGTAATTTGGATCCGTTGCTAACACTACCCTGGACAGAGGATGGCTAACGACGTAGTCGAGTGGAACAACAACATCGTGGGAATGGAAGTAGATATAGAGTACCAGTGGGTACCATCTCGCGAAGGAGTTGAAGGAAACAAAAAGCCGACGAACAAGTGATGGCAGCCGCGGACAGAGTTGAGGGCACTCTGGGGCTTGTGAAACGATACAAAGGACGGTCGATGACGACTGTGCAGAGATGGGTCACAGATGCCAAGTGGATCGAAACTGAAATGTGGTGGATGGCGAAGTACAACGGCAACCCGGGGGGGTACAGAATGAACAAGAAGAGGAGGATGAGCATGCTGTTGGGCGAGACCAAGAAGAACGTCGCAGGCAGGTATCTCTGGTTAAAAGTGGGGCATGCTCTAACAGGAGTTTATTTGGAACGCATTAAAAAAATGAAAAGCAAAGAGTGCTGGTGGTGCGGACACTCGACGCAGACAGTAGACCACCTGTTCAAGTGGTGCAAGAAATAGAAGCGGCAGCAGGACACTCTGTGGGTAAAACTGAGGAAGAAGTGCAAGATGAGGGAGAGAGGCAGAGTACTGATGGCGCAGGTGTTAGATACGGAAGAAGCTGAGAAGGCAGTGTTGAAGTTTTTGACGG
>WHVE01000832.1:0-54701 GCA_015178995.1 Trichophaea hybrida | reverse complement strand
ATCTCTTGGGATTGGATATGCACTTGGAGGGCAAGGGGTTCTTGGGCTCATTCTCTGTTATTAAGCCAGAGTTGAAAGGGTTCCCCAGGCGTTTCCAGATTGTTGGATTTGATCCCTGAAGACTGTCCGCAGCTCTTCGTAGTCTTTGGTGGATTGGACCTTCATCAGAACACAGGCTGTTTGGACGTTAGCCGCCAACACTTGGGATTGGATAACTCTATCGGAATGCTTCTCGAGTTGAGCCCTTTCCATCATTTCGACTCCAGATATACGGCATCGTATATCTCGTTTTGCCTAATGATGAGGCCTTTGTAAGCTTGGGCCAATCCTGGGAGAGCCATTTGTATCTCGAAATTTTTCCCCCTTGCTGCCAGAATCAGAGCGTCTATTCGACCGAGCTCCCTGTTGATTCCATCCAAAAGCTCAATAACCCAGTCCGGAATATCTTCCCTTAAGATGGGCTGGTATTGTGTGACCTGTTTGTCCTTATCGCTGGATAGGATCAACGCATTATCCCTTCTAACCACCGTGTAGCATCAGCAAAATATCCGAGTTGCGTTCGGTGCCTACCTAGGCTCCCAACGCTCCCAACGCAATTGCGCCCTTACCTAGGTGAGTGTCATCGGCTTAGTGCTTACAACTGCAGTCCCGGTTGCAGCGGCAACTCGTCACATTGCCATCCCAATTAAACGACACGCTGATGGCAATCGCCAATTGATATCAAGTAAGTAATTACACATTGCATTACGAAGCCTTTGCGCTACATGACTTACTATCCAATCGGCTGGATTAACTGTGCAACTTCGTACGTCGCTCCATACACACTCCGCCATCATTGCCATTTCTCATCTCTATGTCATATACCGTACAACGTTGGCAATTGACATCGCAAATCTGTTCGTTGCTCAATATACATCGCACTTCACGTCAGTCACTTCTAACCGATGCTGCATTTGATCAGTGTCAACTTTTGTATCATCGCCTCCAATTGCAGTTGTATTCTTCAGAATTGACACGGTCATTACAGCATATTTGGATGATATATGGTTCAATTTCACTATCTATGCCACACAACAACGATAAGAGTTGCCATAACAATTTTCTACATTGTAATACTGTTCCTACTCATAGCCATTCACACCATCTGTCTCCTCACCCCCATCCTCTGCCCACTCCGCCTCCTCTACCTCCTCCTCCGCCTCATCGCTCTTCTCCACCTCTAACTGCTGCCTCACCTGACATTCTTCATCTGGAAGCGGCTCACCATCGTCACCCGAGTCATCTACTATTGGATGATAGTGCGGCCGACTCCCACGATTGCCATGAGATTCCCCTGCTATTTCACGATACTCGATATGATAATCCGAATCACAAATTTGATCAGATCGATAGCCATCATGGAATTGGTTGTTACCATCATGCTCGTCGTCGAGACAATGTTTCGCGTTGTCCAGTCCATCTTCAATATAGCAAAAGTCATTCGCAACGGATATGTCAGAAAGATGTTCGTATATTGGCTCCTCCTCCACCTCGGTGTCATCCTCGAGAAAACGATTGATGGCTGCAAGGTTGGGAGCAGGCACTGGCGGTGGAGGAGCAACCGGCTGAGTTGGCTGGCCAATGATCAAGCGGTTTAACTGATTCTTGATCCCAATCTTCACTCGGTCACGATACTTTCCGGGCAAGCCATTCCAGCGCTCCATATGCCTGATGTTTAATGCTTGAGTTATCAGTACAACGCACATTGTAGACGGAACAACTTAAACTTACGAATCACGTTCTCCTGGGAGAATGGAAGCTGCGGAAATGGCTTCATGTGTCTGTTAGGAGTCTTGCCCTCGGTCCTTACATACTCTTCTAGGGCCCACTGCAGTGCAGTTGCTGAGAGCACTATGAGAGTTGGCGTGACGGTCTCACAAATCAATTGTACTGGCCTCGGGCCAGCGCTCCCCTTTTCCGAGTTCGTTCAAAAAAACGAAGATGAAGCAAATGAGATATCTCTTCAGTACGGAATGCCGAAGCAACGTCCTGAATTGTCCTGTCAATTTCGAAATGTGATAGAGAGGAAGCATACCGAAAACGCACATCATATGACTTCTCACGATCCTCAAGTATCCAAATGAACCGGTCATCCATCAAGAGATGCGGAACGATCGAGAGTTTGTCAGCGTCGCAGGAACAACTGTTGAGGTTGTAAACAGATCCGACTATGGCCCTGGCTTTGCCAATCATTGACGATCGGACAGAGTTGAGGTACGATTGTATCTATTTGTAGAGTCAAGTCAGCGACGCAGACAATTGTTGAAGTCACGTACATATTCGGTGGCCTTCTTCTCGTGTGCATACCACGAAACCTTGAAACTGTACACCTCTTCGGCATCCTGCCATGAATCATTAACTTCCTGGCAATAATTTTTCTTAGTACTGGCAATTCTCTGAGTTGTTAAGGCAATTACCAAGGCTATTTCTTCATCGGTCAGGAATGGTTTCCCCTGCAGAATACGAGACTCAATGGTTCGTGTTGAATGTTTGAGTATTGCCTGGTACTTATTGTCAGTAATTGCCATTACGCAGCAAGAGGTTTTGGGGACTTCAGGATTCTGGATGATAGCCTTGTGCGAAGGTGATGACAATTTTACACGTTGGCGTGGCAATTTGTCTGGTTTATCAGCTCTGTGGTGTAATGGGCTGGACACTATCTCCATCATTGATGACGAACAGATTTGAGATAGCGGCACTGCTGATGAACGGTATTGTGTCAGTGCCACTGGCGACGTGTAAGGTTGCTGGAGAGTTGTTGAACCATGGATTGGAAGGTCCCTAATATTGGCGGCAGGTATGTCAGTTGCTGGAGGAGTTACTGCAATGTTTTTTGGGTTGCTCGAGCGATTCAGGGCATTGTTTCCTACTTTTGGCTGTTTGGAATGCCGACTAGATTGCTGATCAGTAGTATGTGGCACCGCCTTGCGCTTCCCACTGATAATTTGACTTTTAGATTGAGCGGAACCTATCTTAAGGATTTCTGGAGCCTTAGTATTCGATGTTGAAGCAACTTTGCAGGAGGATGGTCTGGTGGCTGATATCGTGAGTATGGGCTGGGGTTATTTCACATGGAAGTAAGATATCGGTCAATGTCAATGAACTGAGATGGTGCAACTATTTTACAAGTGTTCGAACAACGACATCGTATGTCGAGCGGAACGGTATCTCCGACAGTGTCTAACTATCACGATATACAATTTCCGTGAACATTTACTACCGGAATATTTGGTTAGACCACTTCAAAAATTGTCTGAGCAACATTACGGGTTGTCAGTCTAATTGAGTTTGTGTGAGTGCTCTCGGAGTTGGAGCCTATAAGATTGCATTCCAGTAATATACTAGCAAAAAAAACCAAACATAACAACGTCCAAAATTGTCTTGCCAACTACCAAAGTCGCCCGAACCTTCCCACTCATATTACTCATAGCTGAACGAAACAAGCTGCGACGCAAAAGCAAAACAAAATCTCAACCGAGGAAACAAAGACCAAACGAACCAAAAACAGAACCAAAAACAAGCCCAAAAACAAAAACCCCGTGCCAATTCCCAAAGTTGTCTTGCCAACGGGTTCAATTTCCCTCCGCATTATCTCCATTCTCATGCTCCTCATTGTCAAACGCCTGATCCTGCTCCCACTTTTCTCCTCTTGCCCGTATCTTGAGGCTGCTGCTGGGTATCATCAAAGTCAGCGTTCGAGGGCCCGGGAGTCGGAGGCTTGTCCGCAATTGGCCTGTGCGGAGGATTGTCAGGGGTTTGGGTGGGCAAAGCACTACCAAACGTACGACTTAGGGAGTTGTTGTAACCACATTCGGGGTCGTCGTCCTAATGTTCGTCCAATTGCGGAGTGTCTACCAGCGCCATGTATTCACCATCCTCCCCAATATATTCGGGGAAAGGATTGGTATCTCATACCGATCGTAAGAGTGGTTGGAGCGACCCAGTCGAATAAACTGCACATTCTCCCGAGCATGCTGCTCAGGTGTCATTCGGTGGCAATAACACGCTTCGTGTGGAAAACAGACGAGGTTTCCAATCCTTGCATTCTTATCCGCAGATTGGCGAGGCTGTCGTTTATTTGCCTTTGATTCGAGTCGCCTGGACAACCTCTGAAGTCGCCTTACCGCTCGGTAGGTTTTGTCAACCCGATCAATGAACCTTTTTGTCGTGGCGGGAATTGTTAACTCTGGAGGCTCCTTGTCATCATTATTTGCAACATCTGAAAGGTATTCGAGGGCATCCTCCATTGTTTCCTTGAGCGCGAATTGTGAGGCATCGATATAATCAAAGCTGTCTGTGATGGGCATGTCGATTCCAGAAGTTGCCATGCCACTTACGGAAATAGTCGGGTGACCAAGAATCACAAGCACAGCCGGGGGGAATATGTCTCTGTTTCCAGCCAGGCGGCGACCGCTGAATCAGCTTGTAGTCTAGCGATACGAGCCGATGGGAGATGCTTGAAGTTGTGCGAACGACCAGTAGAATTGTTGTTGGCCCGAGTTGCCGACTTGGACCCTGTTGCCCTCGTCCCTGCCATGATTTCTGAGAATCCGGTGATAGTCACATCTGAGCCTTGGGAGCTAGGACGTTCGATTTCTTCAAAAGAATTCGCAAGGGCGCCATAGAACGACCGTGGTACACGAGCTGGATTGCTCAGGCAACTTGGCAGAACGGCACACCATAGGTCATTCAATGTCCTGTCAGTAAGTTGCGTGACTCCCCATCTCACTCCCTGATGCCAATCGAAGTTGTCGTACAAATGGTGACGCTCAACCCCAACTCCAGCTACGCTGACGTCGATTGGGACCCCAGATTCGTCAAGTTTGAGGCCCCGCTCAGGGAGGAGAATCCAGAAACGAATGCTGGTGGGACCATGGGCAGGAGGTGTGTGAGCAACTCATGAGGTCGTTGGACGTTGCTAGTAGTTGAAGCCCCGGTGTCGTCGTCGGGAATCCCCATACCCGCCGGGATTTGTCGGGGTGCGTTGTGTCGGCCTGGCAAGTTCCTGGTGCGGGCAGCAGGCCACAACAGGCCGGCGGAATTCCTTAATGTCCTTAATTTATCTCTGATATCCCCCCAGAAAGTCCTCCAAGTTAGCCACCAACGACGTCCCTCCGGTGTTGCTTCACGTTGTCCAAACAACGGAGAAAATTGGTTGAAATATTTCGAGGTCTCGGCATCTGAATGGATAATCTCCCGCTGGAGCCCGAGCCAAGTTTCGTGGCTTTCGAGTTCGGCATCATAGTGAATAGTCAGGAATGCAATGCGGGCACGTAGGTTTCGTAAAGCCCGAGCCCTTAGTTTGTTCAGCTTCAGTGTTGCCTTGTAGCTATCTGTGGACGGTTTCTGCTTGCGCGCCATTGAGCTGACAACTTGAGGAGTTGGTCTGACGATGATTAGTGACTGATTAATTTTTATGAATGGGCATTGGAGGGATTGACTTATATTATAGTATAGATGAGGAGAGTTGGCGAAAGAACTTTAAGGATTGATCTGACAATAATTAGCAATGGATTGATCATACCGACATGCATGAAAAGGATAGTACCTGATATTGGCCAAACAACCTTTGACGTTGTTGAGTCGATGTGCTAAAGTTATAATTAGTTTATGGGTAGTCATGTGATGGGATTCAGACTCGGAGATGGTAGATATCGCCAGAGAGATGACGAGTGAAGCTTAAGGCAGATGGAGGAAATTGGGCGAGCGCTCTTATATATCAAAATTGTTTCACAGAAGCAAGTTGTGATTCAACTGGTACGATGTTTGATCATGTTGAACCGAAGGTTTGTATCCAACCCATCATCACATAAATTTCAAGTTGGACCGTATGAAAACATCGCATTGTGTTTAAAACGCTACAAGTAGTTCACTTCAACCGTTCAAGTTGTTAGGGCAACTTGTCGCATTGTCAAGAGTGAATGAGTGTCTAAGTTCGAGGTTGATTTCAGATGATGGTTCGATACCTTCCTTCGTCAAAACCAAGCATAACAAATGACACTAAGCTCACTGTTTCACAACCCACCATGCACCAAAGACGTCGCAATCAGCAGGATGTGAATATTCATCGATTTACATTGTTGTGACGACTCTATGAGTTGTTTCATTAGTTAGAAGGCCTTCTGATTTGGCTACGAACGCTAAATGTCACTCATTTGTATATATCTTGGCAGCAACTTGCAGGGTTGCTGCAGCACCTTGAAGCACTGTCACATAGACTTTCTATTAAATATATTACCGAACCATATGCCGAAATCAAAAAAACAAATTAGCTTCCTCCGAGAACTCCACCCCGAAATTAAGAATCGTGCTGCCAACTCCAGAAAGTGCTAGCCCAGTCAGTAGGGTCTACTAAGCCAGCGATATGCTCTCGAATACATACAAATGCCAATGAAAACCACGACTCCGACTAATGCTTGCGACGAAAGGACAACCTGGTAAATTGTTAGTACCACTTCGACACTCCTGCATGAGTACTCCTCACCTATACACGCTTCGAAGATGTCAAGGGTTCAAGGCTCGGAGTTCTAGGGGTTATAAAAACCAAACTAAGACAGAGGTATTGTGCGGTGGTGCAGTGATCGCGGGTACTGCGTAACAGGCAAGAGACTCGAAATCCGGAATTACAGAAGTGAACAAAGGTTGGTGCCGAAGCTTATTGATTGTTTGTAGGCCAGAGAACAAGTGAAGAACAAACCTATCCTCCGCAAATCCAGCATCCTTATATACAGTTAACGCGACCGTCGTCACCTTGGCTCACTCGTTCCAAAATACATCCTAACTCCACCTAACTATGTACGCAACCCTTTCAGTCCGCGACCTACGCCATAACCATCACGCCATATTTACAACGCAACCGACCAAACCTGATTCCTTCCAACAAAACCTGATTCCAACCAACCGAAACCTGATTCTTTCCAACAAAACCTGATTCCCTTCGTATTCCCTTTTCCCTTCATCGATCCTTATTCCTTCTTCGATCCTCACTCGACACAACCGTGACAGTAGCTCCCCCTCCCACATGCTAAGTTCCTACGAAGCTATTGATCCGGGCTTGCCAGGTTGTTCCGCATAAAAAACATCGATTGCTTGAAGCCCATCCACGTTAACCGCCGGTTCCCAGCTTTGTTCATCGTAGCCTTTCCACTTAACCAGATACTGCAGTTGTCTTCGAAACATCCTCGAGTCGTCGATACGTTCCACTTCGTATTCTTCTTCTCCGTCCACGATAACTGCAGGTGGTGCCGCTTCGATTTGCCCTGGCAAAGGGTCTTCCGATACTTTGGTCAAGCGGGAGATTGGTTGTACTGGATGAATGTGAAGGTCCTTGGGTAATTGTAGTCGATAAGCCCATGGGCTAATAACCTCCGTAATGTTGTATGGTCCCAGGCGTTTCCAGTCAAGCTTTTTGCTGGATCGTTGTGTTGTAATATTCCTGGCGTCCATCCAGACTCGGTCCCCAACATCCATCTGCACTCCCTCTCGTCGATGCTTATCTGCTTGTTCCGCTTGAATATTTTGTGTTCGAGTCATTTCAGCCTTCATCTATTGGAAGATATCGTTCATTTTCTGGGAGAGGGTATTTGCGTTTACTTCCCTGATATCGTTCCCATTCTGAATCGGATGTTGGCTAAAGGTCATTCTTGGATGAAACCCGTAATTACCAAAGAACGGTGAGCATCCTGTTGTTTCCGAGGCGTGATTGTTCGACGCGAATTCTGCCATTGGTAGCCACTGTGTCCAGTCGATCTGTTGATAATTGACGAAGGCCCTGAGGTACTGTTCCATAATGGCGTTCGTCCGTTCCGTTTGTCCATCTGTCTGTGGGTGAAACGCGGTTGACAGCCTTCGTTCGATTCCGAGTCTTTCACAAACGTGTCTCCAGAACTCTGACGCGAATTGGGGTCCTCTGTCTGATACTATAGTATCCGGTAAACCATGTAACTTGAACACCTCTCGTATAAACATCTCACCCAGCTTCTTGCCATCTGTATCGTCCCGGCATGGCACTAAATGTTTCATTTTTGACAACCTGTCAACCACTACCCATATGGCATTGTACCCCTCGCTTTCCGGTAGTCCCACCACGAAATCCATACTCAGGTCCTTCCATGGTTGCTGCAGTACTTCCAGTGGTTTGAGCCATCCGTGGATCTTCTGGTGAGTTGCTTTGCTGCGTTGGCATACGTGGCAATTTCGTACGTACCTGTCCACGTCCTTTCTCATACCTGGCCATTGATTATTTCTTTTGAGGAGTTCGAGGGTTTTTGCTCGTCCTGGATGTCCTGCTGCCGGTGTATCATGATGGTCCTGTATCAGTTGTAGCTTGTCCGAATCTTTTTTGACGTCCGTTGCGTTGAGACACAGTCCTTCGCTGCTGTCGAATGGGCAGTGCTTGCATACATTTTGAATCCAGTTCCACAACTCCTTTGGATCGGTTTCGTCCTGATTCACCACTTCTGCGAATGCTATCACCAGTCCTTGTTGTATTCGTTTGTCGAGATTCTCCGTTTTGAGCACGATTTGTTGGGTTTTTTCTGCCCCCCCTTCGGAGGAATGTCTCCTGGCATTCTGGTGAGTGCATCGGGCTTTTGGCCTTGCTTTCCTGGGCGGTATATAATCTTAAACTTGAATCTCGACAGGAATTCGGACCATCTGGTTTGTCTTCTGTTGAGTAGCTTTGACGTCATGAAATATTCGAGGTTCTTGTGATCCGTCAGTATTTTAATAGGGTGTACTGACCCTTCGCATTCTGGTCTCCACTGTTCAAGACTTTTAACTATGGCTCCCAGCTCTTGATCGTAAATCTCATAATTCACTTCTGCTGGTGTATGTTTCTTCGAAAAGAATGCTACCGGATGAAGGATTCCTTGATCATCGTATTGGGACAGTACTCCTGCAGACACATAGCTCGAGGCATCGGTTTCCAAAACGATTGCTTTTCGTAGTCGAAATGTGCTAGGACTGGTGCTTTGTAAATGCTTCTTTTAGCTCCGCAAAGGCTCGTTTCTGATCGGGTCCCCAGTAAAATGGTACCAGCTTTTTCGTTAGCTTTGTCAACGGTTGGACCACCCTGCTGTAATTCCTGATAAACCTTCGATAGAAATTGGCGAATCCTAAAAACGCTTGAACTTCCTTGAGCTTGCCAGGTGCTTCCCACTCCTTCACCACTGTTACTTTTTCTGGATCCATTCTAATCCCGTTTACCCCAACTATCAATCCCAGGTACTTCACCTCCTGTTGATGAAACTCGCATTTTTCCGCTTTCAGATACAAGCCGGCCTCCTTAAGTGTCGTCATTATTGCCTTGACGTGTTCCTTATGTTCTTTTAAATTGTCACTGTAGATGAGGATGTCGTCCAGGAACGCCGTACAAAAAATGTCCAGATAGGGGCGAAGAGTGTCGTTGATAAATTCCTGAAAGCTGGCTGGTGCATTGGTGAGTCCGAAGGGCATAACGAGGGATTCGAACAGGCCATAACGGGTCCTAAACGCCGTTTTCCATTCGTCTCCTTCTGCTATTCGAATCATATTGTAGGCATCTCGGACATCTAACTTGGTGTACCACTTGGCTTTTGACAATCTCAACAAGGTTTCCTGAATTAATGGTAATGGATATCGATTTTTTATGGTTCCTTCGTTGAGTCCTCGATAGTCCACACATAATCGTAAACCGCCATTTGGTTTAGGTGCGAACAATACCGGTGTCCGCATGGTGATGATGACGATCTGATGAACCCATTTGACAAATTCTTTTCAATCCACTCTTTTAGGACCTGAAGTTCTTCGCTTGAAAGGCTGTATATTGGTCCAAAAGGTGGGGTGAATCCGTCTTGGAGTGTAATCTTATGATCGTATGGTCTGTGTGGTGGTAATCTTTCAGCGATAACCTTATCAAAGAGGGGGAGAAACTCATGATATTGCTTGGGAATTAATTGTTCCAGCGGTTTTTCTTGAAGGTCCTTTACTTCTAGGGCTTTGTTGATTTCGTATAAAGTTACCGCGTACACCTTGAGTTTCTCCTTTCTATTCCGCCTCATAAACGGGGCTGCTGCTATAGCACTTATATCTAACTTTGGCTCATCGGATTCCATTGTTTCCATATGATTTCCCCATACCCATACACTTGAATGATGTTGGCAATGTTTCTGGCAATAATCGCTTTCGAATCCTATTCTTTTATTATGGAACTTGATTGTAACGTCGTGAAGTTGTAGCCATGGTAGTCCAAGCACGATTGGATAGTGTCCGAGTTTCGTAACGAATGCTGGTAGTTGCTCCTGATGTCCGCGTATGCCTAAGTCCAGTTTAGCCATAGTGGTGATGGTTCCTGATTCGATGTAAGTGCGTACAGCCGTGTACGGCCTCGTATAAGAGTATAAGAGTAGATACGGTTGCAAACGTGGATATATGAATATAATAGAGTAGTATGTATGTAAGATTATCGCTGGAGTGCAATTGCACTCCCGCGAAGTGACTATATCCTGAGCGGTTACCCGGCCGCCATTACATCATCCCCCTCTCTAGCTGCAGACCCCCTGGGCTGCCATACCCGTACAAGAAATATGAAAGAAGTAAAGATCCAGACTCGTACGCCCTCGTACGGCCTCATAAATCCCGCTACCGATTGGTACCGCTCAAGGGTGACCTTTCGGTGGATCCGGTGCACGGGGAAACTCCACCTCCAGTGGTAGGTGGTAAAAACCCGTGCCGACGCCATTTGTACCGGGCCGAGATCCATGAAGAAGTAAAGAGAAGAGAAGAGAAGTGAAGAGAAAAGAAGGAAACCTCTAAATTGACCCGAAATCCTCCAAGCCCACCTCTCTGAATCCAAGTCCGCGAATCCAAGCCCGCTGCTGAAGCAGGCATCGTTCCAAGCCCACATTCAAGTCAATAGTTCCGAATATCCAAGTAGAGCCAATTTCTCAGAATCCAAGCCATTGCTCTCGGTAGCGCCGGCTCGGTGGAGCTTATGTCGTTATTGGCTTCCGCCATCGATCGTTCGTATATAATTTCTCTCGTCGAACCCGTTTCAGAGTCTCCAGGGTGGCCATCATGGCCATCGGGCCGATTAGGCCTTTGATTCGTCTCTGCAGTAGTTAATTGACTTCAATGGGTATACTCATCTTGATTATAGCTCCTGAACCACAGTCCATGCTCCCATCGGCTCCAGGTGCAGCTCAGATCCGAGTACACCATCAAGTAAACCTTCGGTTACGCCTTCGAGTCCATGGTTCCGAACATCCAAGGCCACTTTTCCAGCTCTCCAAATCCGAACTTCTAAGCCCACGGCAGACCTCGTCGGTGATAGTCTCCGCTCGGCATTGATTGTATGTCTCAATGATTGGCTCCAGATTGACACGTATATCGGCTAGTGATCCGAATTTTCTTCGTCTTTGACTTTGGGTTGCGATTCGGCTTCAAATCCAATAGTGGCTGGTTGATTTCTGTCGACTTCGTCCAGCCCTCGGTTGCAGTCATCATACATCGACATGCATTCGTACGTGCGCGTGCAAGTTGCGGTAACTAACTCGTTAGTGTGCCATAAAAGGTCTTACTCACAATGTAATTATGTATGCTTCCACTTTAGTAGCATTAAGGCATCCATTCCCCGGTTCTCATGCCTTCGACTTCCGAATTCGTTGATAAATCTAATCCGTAAGCTTCCCATATGAAGATCTTACTTGCCATGTAATTCCAGCGCTGTTGCACTCTTGGAAACTCCAGGAAGCTCGCATCGCGGCAACCTCGTATATATATTCACGTCAATGTCTCCAGCACTCTCGCACTCTCGCGACCTTTGTGCTCTCAGAAGCCTGTATCGCAGCTTCGTACGTCTAACCTGGAGCTTCTGCTTCCGTCCTCTTAATCCAATGTAGGTGTGCTTCCATTATACCGCACATTCCGATGAGGTGCACATTTCGTGCTGCTTAATGATCCATATCTCCGACCTTGAACATCTCTTTGCCGCTGGCGTACTTTGTCTGGCGGGCTTCGGCCTCCAGCACGCTTCGTCGGAGAGTTCGGTGCGTCTCCCGCACGCTGACTGCCATGGTCCATATTGACGTCTCGATAGACGGCTTCGCAGACTCTCGGTCATTCTGTATACCATTCGATTGAGCCTTGTAAATAATCCAAATACTGTTAGCCTTGAAACCACTCTGAACTTCGTTCCATGATAACTCCAATTCGTATAATATCTCTGATCCGGTAGCCATCTCGACTGTATGCCGGTAGCCCCATCGGAAGGCTTCGTTTCCATGATAAATCCTCGGCGTCGTAATCATTGACTTCTCTGGTGTACATCACCGTAACAGTGCTTCTGGTGCGGTAGTCGATTGCAGTAGGGGTCGTTTATGAATTCCCGGTAATGTTATCCCCCTGTTTGTGGTCAGAGCTCCGTCAACGACTTTCCAATCCTGATGCTGATCCTCGTATTGATTCTCTTGTCGATCCTAATACTTCCAATTGCCATCGTGGTTTGATAAGTAAATATCTGTTGATCATAGCCGGGATCTTGATTCCGATCATTTCGTCGGTATGTCCTAAATTTTCAGATCTGCGAATCTGCACTCAAATGCTAGTCTCGTAGCTTGTCATCTAAAATGCGACTTTCATAAGAAAAGGGGAAAGTTCCAAACGTAACCTCGCCTTGAATTGACTTATCGTCATCCATATCCAGCCATCTCCGTATGAAGTTATAAGCACCACGGAGGTGCAGCTTCGTGAATATCCTGGCCTCGCACACAGTTAAGCATCTCTGAGATCAACGGAAGGGGATACCGATTCTTCACCGACGCTAAGTTGAGCGCGCGGTAATGGACACAAAGTCTTAGGCCACCATCCTTCGTTTTCTGCAAAGAGAATCGGCGCCGCCGCCGGCGGTGAGGACTGCTGAATAACCCCATTGGCTAGGTTTGCCTCGATGTAAGCCTTTTTGGCGTCCTAAATTCGAACTCCGATAAATTGTAAAGCCGCCCATGACCATCCGTCTCCGACTATGCGTTTCCGGAATGTGCAAATTTGCACTCGTATGGGCCACCTTTCGTGGCTTCTCCTGTAGCTCTGTAAGTTCTCTAAAGGCCTTCTTTACTGACCTCCATGTAGTTAAAGTCCCATCGATACAACCGCCGCCTCTCATCGCACTCCCATAATCCATCCGGTGACATAACGTCCATCATAAGAAAATCCACTCATCGATCCGTGCATATTGCATGGGATCTTTAGGTCCAAATCCACGATCCGGCTCTTGAGCACGCGATCTTATTCCGCACTATTTCGGGAATACCACTCCTCGCCACCATACCAGATCATTGTAGAGCAATTGGCTCGTAAGATCAAAACCACCAAAAGAGAATGCTTCTTTATGCCGTGATGTCTATTGCAGTCGCCAGCCCGTTTGTTTGTGGATAAATCGTCATTTGACATGGTATCGTCGTTTCGTCGACCATCATTTCGATTGTCTTTTCATCGATTTGGAGGGGATTCGTTGCGTTTAGCGTTTCGAGTGCCTTTCCATCGTTCCCACCGGTAATCGGAATGCTCGATGGCGATTCTTATCATATGTGAAACTCGTTTCTGACGTCCGTACGGGTTCGTATGACTCCGTAACTACTCCATATGTGTGTTAGCCAATTGTATGTGTAAAAGATGGAGCGGTAGATGTTGCGGAATCCAGGAGCCTGGAAAAGAACGGTTCGCCCACAATGGAGCCAAGCCCGCCGTCCAGATGCTCCTTTCTTGACTCGGCGAGCCGGCAGCGGTTAATCAAGTATACCCTTGGGTGCCTCTTCTCGCCACTACCGCCGCTGCTCCCTGCTCGCCCATCCAGCGCCTGGGGCCTATCTCACTGACCATCAGTGATGCCTTTCACGGTCGCTCCCAGCAGCCCTGTACGAACTCCCACTCTTAGGAAGAACGTCCATCGACGACCCCCCCTGGCCAATAGATCGTCTAAAGCAGTAGCACCAAGTATTTGTATATATATGGAGTACAGCCTCCTTCGGAACGCGCCTCCTCCCTAGCCGTGATCCAGGTACATTCCCGGGGCATTCCTGATGGTCTACCCGGTCCACTGCCACCTCTTCCGCTCACCCTGGGGTTCGCAGAGCCAAAAGTCGAATGCATTTGCAAGTCGACGTCAGGATTCCTGGACTTGTTCCAAGGCAACCCAGACACCAGCTTCACACAGTGCGTCCACCGCGGCTGCCACCATTTGTACGAATAAGCTCACTCAGCCAATCACGTACTTGTCTCACCCGATTGGGACTGTCTGACAACCAAACGTCCATTCCCACTTGGGGATACGACAAGTATCAATTGAACCTCCTCAAACTGTATATACATACGGAATCCGCAGGTCTCCGGAGAGTGCCCAGACTGTTTCCCCACGAATAGCCCCGTGGATCCTCAGATCCCCGACTATAAACCAAATCATCTCCATTGTATTCTTCCCATTCGGAGTTGTAGCATGATCTGCGATCGCTTCTCCATTATCTTAAACTTTGTCCGTCGATAAATGAATGATGTTCATAATCATAACTGCCTTGTTGACTCCTTCGAGTTGTAGCCGTAGAGCCGTGGTTCCGTTTGCCTCCGTGGCTCATTCCAATCGTGTATAATTGCGTAATCTTGTAAGGCCGTTTAGGATCCCGTAAGACTTCCATAGCCACTGCTGAAAACTGCAGGCAGCATCCGTAATAATTCCGACGTAATTGTTGCCTTGGCCGGTAAATCGAAAGAGGCTCGGCCTACTCGGCTCTGTTAGCCTCGACCGTGTATAAATCCACCAGCGAAATGATAATCCTCGGTAGGTGCAATGTGAAATGTAGCCTCATCGACTGCGCGTTGTGTTTGATTTTCGAAGATTAACGCGTTTAGGGGTGTCAATTATAGCTTCGCCAGCGCTTCGCCAGCACTTCATACTTGATTGACTTCCGTCAATAGTATCTGACTCGTCTCGATAGTTCGCATACGATTGCGCTCGTCGGACGAAATTGGAGGGAATCTCTGGAGTACGGCCGGTTTCGGCATTGCCGGTGACGCGTCTCTCGGGGTCACTTCGGCTCCGGAATCATTCCTGTAATCGTCAATTGACACAAGTGGATGATAACTTATCCGATCTCATCGCTCTCGCGATTGGTAGCCTTTAAGTTCTCATATTATGAAATCGTCGTGGTTGACCTCGACTGACTTGGTTGCGGACGCGTCTCTGGCCGATTGGCCTCCGGAATCAATTCGAAATCATATCTGCTACCGTCAACCTCAATTGGGTGTACTTATCAAGACTCTTTGCTGATGCAATCGATAGCTCTCAAATCCGTATGATTTCTGGTTCGGAGGTGTCGCGACGCGTCGAAAAGGGGTGATTCATGAAATCCCGTGAGCGAAACGTATCAAATTAATAAAGAGCGATAATAGTGTAAGTGCGTACAGCCGTGTACGGCCTCGTATAAGAGTATAAGAGTAGATACGGTTGCAAACGTGGATATATGAATATAATAGAGTAGTATGTATGTAAGATTATCGCTGGAGTGCAATTGCACTCCCGCGAAGTGACTATATCCTGAGCGGTTACCCGGCCGCCATTACATTCGATGGGCCTTCCATCTATAACTTCCAATTCTCTTGATTCTTTTAACTCTCTCTGTTGTAACTGATGATGGCGGACGAAATCTTTGTCAATAAATGCTATTCCAGTAGCTCCGCAGTCTATCAAAGCGTGGGTATCAATGATCTTATCTTCTATTTTCAGCGAGCATTTCACAACGAGATGTTTGCTTTCCATAGAAGACTCTTTTATTTCAGCGCTTGATATAGAAAACTGCGAAATACCAAAACTAGCATTGACTGGCAAAGGAAATTCGTTTCCAGCCCAATTGCCATCCTTATTGCACTGGACTAAACTTTTCCCGATTCCACATCCTTTCCTTTCCCTGTTGTTGAATCTGCATCCCCTTCATTCGTTGCTTTTTTAAATGGTGACACTTCCATTTGTCCTGATGCTGCCTTAAGCTTCCTTGGGCATAATGCCGCGAAATGTCTGCTATCCCCACAGTACATACATAGTCCTCCTTCCCTTCGTCTTTTCCTCTCCTCAGGTGTAATCTTCTTTCCTTTTACTGCCGAGAGGTCCATTGGAGCGGGGCCGTGTTAACCTGCAACTGATCCTGCAGGTGCTGCGTCTGGGGCGGATGTGGTGTTGATCGTTGTATCGGATCTTTTATATCCTTCCCACTTTCCAGATTTCTTTTCCGCTGCTCTTCTCCTCAGCTGTGAATCCCTTTTCGACACCATCTTAACGAATTCGATCATGCTTTCTGGTTCCTCGATATGCTGTATGGAGTCCTTGAGTTCGTTGGACAGCCCTTTCCGTAATGCGTCCAATTGTGCATCTTCGTTCCATTTGGTGTCTACTACGTATCTTTGGAATTCCGCGTAGTACTGGGAGAATTCGCGGTCTCGTTGCCTGAGTTTCTCGAGTTCTCTCTTTGCTGTGGCTGCTCTGTCTTGATCTCCGAATGCTACGTCCAGCAGGTCAACTAGGTCTTTCAGGGTATTGAGTTTGACTTCCCCTGATATTTCGTCACAGTGTGGTATTAACTGTGCCAGAGCTACTCCTTTCAAACATCCAACTGCATACCTCAGCTTCTTCTGTTCGTTGTTGAATGCCTTCGGCTTTCCGGCTATCTTCAATGCCAGCTGCACCTTCCACCCTCGAAGTTCCTTCCTATCTTCTCCTGAAAAACTGGTGATATCATTCACCTTCTCTTCTCGCTCTTCCCCTTCTGTTCTTACTCTTGACTCTCCCCCTCTTCCCTCTGTTAACTTCAGAATCCTGGTTACCTGTTGTCGATTTTCTTCTGCCAGGTCCCTAAACTTTTCCATTTGAGCTTGAGCATCTTCCAGATCTTGTTTCAGCTCCGCCAGGTCTGGATTTGCTTCCTCCAATGTTTGTTTTAGGATTCGGATTTCTTCAACCAGGTCCCCATGACTGCATACTTGCGGTGATTCTGTTGTTGCCACTGTTTGTTGAGTAAGCAGTAACTCCTGCTTCAGGTTGTCCCTTTCCTGGACGACTTTTTCTCCTTCTGCCAACAATTCCGATATTCGTACTTCCGCATTCTTCACAGATTGCTGTTCCTTGAGCAATTCGTTCAGTCTGCTGGTCGTTGGTAGTTGGCTTATTGCTTTCAGCCCTTTGTTGATGTCCCCGATGTGCTCCCTGAGCTGAGCTTCGCTCATAACTTCTGTATTTTTTGTTGCCACGATTTCCAACTCCATCTGTAAGGCTCCAGTCAACGTGACATCGCGAGTTGATCGTGAAGATTCTCTGTACATCTTTCTGATGATGTAGGGAGGCGGCCGTGAGGAGGCGATGTTCTGACAAACAGTTTCTGACTTTGTCTATGTTGTTTTGAATTTGTTGAACTGCCGCTTCGATTTCTGCTTCTAGAGACGGGTTGACCATCTACCAGAAGAACACTTCGTGTTTACTGGGTGTTGTTACGATGATTAGCGGGGTTGGTAAAGGAGCCGGATGTAACTCGCGGTCAACTCCCTTTCCCTTGTTCGCCTTTCGTTCGTTGTAATCTGCCCATGAGATTTGGCTTTCTATGTCCTTCTGTATTGCCTTGATCGTAGATTCTGATGTCGTTGATTGAGCTTCTGCTGCTCTACCGATTGTTGTATGTGTTCCTCCGCAGTTATGTTCGCAGTAGCACGGTTCTTCGTTTTGGCAATCGACGTGAAGACCGTAGTACTTGGTCCAAAAGTTTTTGAATACTGCGTCGTCGATTTGGAGGCCTCCTCCGTTGCTTGCTGCTTCTGTCCAGTAGCTATGCCAAGGAGATACCGCTTGTGGTTCGTCCCAGAAGTATGCTTCCAAGGGTTCCTCGGGTTCGTTGAGGATAGCGTTGATGCTATCAAAGGCGTTTAGGGGTTCTTGTTCAAAGAGGTTGAGGGTTAAACCAGCTAGGTCGAGACAATTGATTCGGGATTGTTCAGGTTTGTTGCTGTCGTATGCTGGCATCTAAAACAGCGTGGATCCTTCTCGTCGATGTTTCCACAGGCACACAACGCAGGAGTGTCTCCAAAAGCTGTGTACTGTGAGCTTATTTTCGAAGTTTCCAACTGATTTAAACACGGAGCAAAGGGAGTTGCAGGGTCTATGGCAAAAGTAACAACCGCTTCGATGAAAGTAGCGGCACATATACTAAAATATAACCAGTAGAATCGATTATAGACTCGTTCTTCTGTCAAGGGTTCAAGGCTCGGAGTTCTAGGGGTTATAAAAACCAAACTAAGACAGAGGTATTGTGCGGTGGTGCAGTGATCGCGGGTACTGCGTAACAGGCAAGAGACTCGAAATCCGGAATCACAGAAGTGAACAAAGGTTGGTGCCGAAGCTTATTGATTGTTTGTAGGCTAGAGAACAAGTGAAGAACAAACCTATCCTCCGCAAATCCAGCATCCTTATATACAGTTAACGCGACCGTCGTCACCTTTGCTCACTCGTTCCAAAATACATCCTAACTCCACCCAACTATGTACGCAACCCTTTCAGTCCGCGACCTACGCCATAACCATCACGCCATATTTACAACGCAACCGACCAAACCTGATTCCTTCCAACAAAACCTGATTCCAACCAACCGAAACCTGATTCTTTCCAACAAAACCTGATTCCCTTCGTATTCCCTTTTCCCTTCATCGATCCTTATTCCTTCTTCGATCCTCACTCGACACAACCGTGACAGAAGACCTCTGACGGCAAATACGGATCCTTTTCAACACCCGCTCGTTTGTCTTTGATGCGTTGACATCTTGGGGAGTTGCTGCAAACTTCTTATTCGTAGTTGGTATTTTTCCTGTTGGCATATCGTCGATCGAGCCATTTCGTTTGAGGCTGGGAGTGGTCATGATGATGGAGATGTCTAGAATACGTACTCCTTTTTCGTTTCAAGCACTGAAATGACCTCAGTTGCCAGGGCAACCATCAAAGACTCTTAGAAACTCAGGCGCGTCTTTTCGTACTCATCGACTCATTGATGGACTGCTCGAGAACAGCCATCCATCCATCAATCTTAGAGTTTTCAATAAACGTGTTATTCCACAATCGATTATATGGTATTCACTCTCAACTACATACAAAATCGTATCAACAACGTCTAAAGTTGCCAATGCCATCAACTAAGAAGCGAAATGTCGGAATGTTCATTTGCAAGGTCCGTGGCAAGCGTTTCAACTCTGATACCTGGAAGACTAAACATATGGAGAACAATCATGCCCAAGAGCATGATGCAATGATGCGAGCGGCTTTAAACTTTACCTCAAGATCACATCCGAGTGTAGCTATCAACGATAAAAAGCGGAAGCGAAACGTCCAGAGTTGCCCGAGCAATGAGGATAATCGAAACCCACCCACTTTCTTTCGGAACCATGATCCCATGCCAGATACACTCGATTATCTACAATCACAATCACCAGAGCCTTCGGCACCTGCAGAATCCGTACCAGTAACACATGCATTCCGAAATGCTGGTCTGCCACTGCACTACGTTCCCACCAAGACCGAAGACAACTCTACACATGGTCATGCCAACCCTTGCCATCTGTTTTCCGACGCTACTGAGTTTCGCCTTGCGGATATATTGACTGTGCACGGAGCGACGTCGAGTCTGATTGATGATTTGTTAAAGGGAGACGCGGGGCTCCAACGGTCGGTCAAACAATCTCTAAAGTCGATACACATACTCCATCAGATGATCGACCTAATGTCTGATGGCCTTGGCCATTCATCATGGATGAAGCAAACGACAAATTTCATATGGAATGAAAGCCACCCTAAGCCGATCGAGTTTTACTCCCGGGATATCGTATTATGTGCCAAATTGCTTTTGCGTCAAAAGGCATACGAGAAGAATCTAGTGTATGCTCCTGAGCGTCGTTTCAGCATCGATGGGCGTCGTCTATACAATGAGATGTACACAGCAGACTGGTGGTGGGAAACCCAGGTATGTCAATTGCCTGGAGAATTAAACGAATTGTTCTGACAATGTTTAGCATTGTCTCCCAGAAGGCGAAACTGTTGTTCTCCTGATCTTCTTCTCTGATTCGACATATCTCACAAATTTCTCCGGCGATAAGAAAGCATGGCCCGTATACATGACTATTGGCAACCTCTCCAGCACCGTACAGATGAAACCAACAACTCACAGCGTCATCCTGGTAGCACTTCTGCCACAGCCATTGAAATTACGTGATATCCCCGCTCCACAAAAGGCCCGCCAACGAGCCCATGATCGACTTGTCATGCAGAGTGTTCTCGACTACTTGCTGCGGCCTCTGTCCAACGCGCAAAATTGTCAGTTCACCGCTTATTGTGCCGACGGTCATTATCGGCAATGCCATATGTTTCTATCTGGATGGGTTGCCAACTATCCAGAGCATGCGGTACTGTAGAATCATCGATATAGATTATGTCATTGGTGTGAAGTTGAAAAGAAGGAATTGGGCAGGTATATCGACATACCGGTGGCACTCCGCGATCATAACGTTTATCAAGCATTGTACCAAGTTGCCCGAGCAACCTTACACAATGCTGAAGACGCTCTAGCAAACTTGCAGAATCCCGATGATACTAGAGTTCACCAACTTGCTGAAAGCTCCAGCGATATCGATTCTTCAACCCTGCCAGTTGTCGAACCAATTACTTACGACCCTGTTGAGGCTGCCTCTATTCTTAGAGAGCGTAGCATCAATCTTGGTGACAATATATTATGGCACACCGGTTCAATTGTCAGCGATCTTCCAAAACCGGACCTCCTTCACACAATGCAGTTGGGCATGTTAAAACATCTTCTGGGGTGGCTCCAACAACTCATGAAGAAGTTCAAACAACTCCCAAAATACAACGAGCTGTGGTTAACCGTACTGGCATACTTAACAATGACGAAACCCAAGAAATCATATGAGGAGGTTAGCCAGTGGACTGGAAAGGAACTTAGAACAATGAGCCGCTATCTGCTTGCAGTCGTCACCAACGCTCTACGTTGTCCGAATGCCTCTGAAAAATGAACATTTGATGATGCCATCCAATGCACCGGAACATTCCTTCAGTTTTACCACTACTGCCGATACCCGTCCCATGATGAAGATACCTTGAATCTTATGGATGATGCTTTGCGTCGCTTTCACAACTTCAAACATCTCTTCCTGCCATATCGGGCGCACAAGAAAACAACTGAACAATCGAAAGAATTGCAGAAAGAGCTCAATAAAAAGCGAGACACAGATATGGACAATTACAGAAATTCCTCTGCCAACGAACGAAAACGTCAACTCGATGACTGGAACGATTGGATAAAGTCAGAAGTGGTTGATCACCTGGAGGAGGAGTCATCATTAAACTTTCCAAAACATCATCTGATGACACACTTCCGGCGATGTATCGAGCGAAGAGGGGGGTTGCAACAGTGGTCTACTGAGGTTGCCGAAGCGGCTCACAAAACCCAAATCACAGACGGGTATTGGGCCTCCAATAAGACCGGAGATGTCTATCAGCAGATTGTCAATTATTATCTCCTCCGAGATGCGTTTGCAGTACGGCGAATGAATCTCAACGCAAATAGTTTCAGCAACGTTACCAGTAGGCCACCCGAGCTGGACGAGAGATATCAGACTGCTGCCACTGGCGGAAGCAGTGCGGGGGGTTCTGAATTCAAGCGACAGGTGTTGTTTGGCTCGATACAGAAGGGAGTAACTACGTTCAGAGATATTTGCAATTCGTATAGCCATGACAACATTCTCCAGAGTCGTCTGGTCAACTCGACGATAGCATATTTGAACGTCTCAAAGATATTCATCGACATCGATAACCTGTGAACGTGCCCGGCCGCCTTATTCTTTACCATTGAGATCCCTATTGAAGAATTCAATGGCCAATTGACATATGAGAAAATTAGAGCTACTGGAGAAAAGGAATGGTATACGGGACCACCGAGAAATAATTGGGTATGGGTGAAGATGGCCCGACAACGTCAGAGATTTCCCAAACCTGCTCATAAAGCATTACAAGGGCGCTTACCATACCAATTACTTCGTGTTTTCAAACTCCAAATTCCCAGTCACGTGTTATATTTAGCATTTGTGCTGGTGACAAAACCATTCCATGGAGGATTACCAAATGCCATCTCTTCGATGGTCAGAGTTGTTCCAGCATCGGGAGAGAATGCCTACAAGGTGCTGGCTGCAGGCCACATCTGCGGCGCTGCTCATCTCATACCCGAGGTTCCATCCACTTCAAAGGAGACTAACTCTGGCTGAATTGTAAATAGTCATGTTGATTTGAAAACATGGAATACAATTTATTATGTAATGGAGGAGGAGTTGAACGAGGCGCTGGCTGGTGGTGGAAAAAGTCTTCGGCAGTGTAAATAGTTGTTTAGACAATTTCACAAATTGTACATGTGTTGCCAAATAGATTGTTTCCATGTGCCATTTATATACGCCAAAGACTTCGCTCAGAGTTGCCAAAGCAACTCTGGGCGAGTTGTGAGATAAGTCAATTGACAATGTAATTTACACTACGTATAAGGATAGTAACGGTAGATTGACTACCAATGTAAATAGTTGTTGTAACAACCTTGCAAGGTGCATGCGCAATGGTATATAACTTGCCGACAAAATATATCGATAGAATTTCCATAACCTAGAGCTTGAGCGACCATGAGTTGTCTATAGATAAAGTGAATGGATGTGTAATTATGATACGGTGTTGCAAATAGGGCTGACCTCGCTTACAGTTGTACTAACAACTCCAAGCGTTGCTACGAATACGACTATCAGCGTGGTTGCCGCCTACGTATGCTCCCAACGCGCCCACTGCAAAAATCGCTTACGTAGGTGAGTATGGTGCCTACATGGGCGGAAATTTTTTCCTGATGAGGCGTCCATCATGCTGGTGTCTGATCCGACCAACATAGGAAGACGAAAAATTGCTCAACAGGGGTGGTGTAGAAGAAGAGAAATCGAGCTCCGGATTCTTGCTGCAGTTGTACCAATGGCTCGTAGTCTGGGTGAGAGGCGTACGTGATGATGGACCAGCAACGTGGGAATAGGTAGCGAAATGGAGGTGGTATTTCGTCCGAATTCATTCACTAATTCCAATGGTAAATGGCTGTGACGATGGTCGATAGAGTGGCTGCTGCTCTTCCGATTGTTGTGTGGGTTCCTCTGCAGTTGTGCTCGCAATAACACACATGCTGATCTTCGCAATCGACATGCAAGCCTTTGAATCTAGTCCAATGATGAGCGAAGACTGGATTGTCGATACTTAGGCCTCCTCCTTGTCTGGCTGCGTCTGTCCAGTAGAGGTTCCACAGATACGGCGTATCAGGTGCGTCCCAGAAGTAATCTTCGAGAGGTTCTTCAATTTTGTTTAGGGGAGTGTCGATGCTATCGAAGAAGTCAAGTTGTTCTTGTTCTACAAGCTGCGATGGGATTCCAGCTAAATCGAAGAAGTTGATTCGCCAGTGACAGTTGGAGTCGTATGGCATCAAGGTCGCTTGATGTATCAATGTGGGTAGAAAGAATACCTTCCTCGGAAGCGTTTCTTTGCTAACAATATAATGTAACACCGGGAGCTTCACTCCAGGTCAACCTGGTCAAAGTAGTATCCGTACTTAATTCGGGACTGCTTCGAGGGTAGGTTAGAAGGTTTGCTTGCCATGTGCAATCACTAAAAGATTCTGAACAACAAGAAGTAGCTTTTGAATGCATATATTGTCAAGGCTTATTCTCCTCGCTGAGAAGGTTGATGCCTTTCTACCCTCAAAGAACTTAGAGGTCTTTATACCTCTTTCTTCGCTTTCTAAGAAATACTTCTTACTACGCTTTTCTCTAGAGCTCCAGCACCATAACCACCTTCGAACCAATGCCCGCCCCTTCGCAACTACCGCGACCTCCATCTTCTGATCCTCTATCGTCTTTATCGTCATTAGATTATGTTCAGACCATTGGTATCCTTTATGATATCAAGCTCGGGGACTTGTGCCTCCGGACCAGTGGCATCCTTTCGATCTGATGACCTCCAGAAGAATAGGCCTCTTTCGATAGAGAGCAGCTTCACTGTTCAGAGTCGGCACGTATTCTTAGGCCTCCGGCAGTCGTTGGCTTTTGGCTGGCGCCATTCAGCTGGTTGCCAGCTATCCGTTTGTTCTCGGCGATTGTCAGCTTCCTTGGCCGATTCCATTCAGCTGTTTGCCGGCTGTCCGTTTGTTGTCAGCAATTCGGAGCAGAAGCGACCGCGACCAATAACTAGCTCTCGTTGCTTATGGATGGTGTGGGTGTTCGTTTGCTAGCCATCCGAAAAGATTGGCTCTGGCATCCGAGACGAGTGATAGCCGATGACGTCTAATCCGGGAAATCGCGGGTGATCGTACGTGACCCCGCTGCGAACATGCTAGGTGTAACAGTTTGTTCTTCACTCGTTCTCTAGTCTACAAAACTGTCAATAAGCTTCGGCATCAACCTTTGTTCACTTCTGTGATTCCGGATTTCAAGTCTCTTGTTTGTTACGCAGTACCCGCGATCACTGCACACTCTGTTCGGTTTTTATAACCCCTAGAACCTCGAGCCTTGAAACCTTGACAGCGGTACTGAAGTTCCTTCGGGATACGGAGGTTGGAAAGGTTTCGGGGGTGAGGGGGGGGGTCGTGGCAGAAGGGTAGAGGAGGGTGGAAAATGTAGTTAAGATATTTCCTTTTGTTCGGCGGATTATGGGGGAAAGGAGACAGGAAACGTACGACCTGGACCCAAGAGGACAGCGGGGACACCCAAAGTTCACACTGGGGATGTACGGTGGAAAAGGTTTTTAGAATATGTCATGGCCGCAAGCGGCCGAATACAATATGATTCAAACAAACAAACAAGGTGATGAGGGAGGCGGTGAGAAACATTCAACCGACGACGACGGCGGTGAAAGAGGAGGGAGACGATCAATCGACAACAACGGTGACGATGGAGGTCGCGATGGAGGAGGGGCAGGAGGAGCAACCAGCAACAACGACAGTTATTTCCGCTACTCCAAGTGTGTTATACGAGCGACTGACTGCGACGACTTGGGTTAACACTGCTGCAGGAGGATCCATCCAGAATTCCGACAATCGTCATGCCTGTTGTGACTCTATCCACCCCATACAGGAAGAAGAAGACCTACACAGAAGTCACTTCATCCCTGCCACCAAGGACTTTGATTAACATTACTTTGTGCAGGATCTAGCATTCCCACAACCGTCGAGCAAGTTCCGAGCACTTCTACTCTGGCGAAAGTCATACGCCGATCAATTCGATCACATCAACTCCAACAACAGGGGGTTGGGGGGGTTCTTTTCACTGACAAAGGAGAGGAGAAATATTTTTTCTTGCTGGGAAAGAAGGTAGTGCCATAATGAGCCTTCGTGTGTCAATATGTTAGAGATGAGGTGCGGGAAGGATCGTTGATTTGATACCGGCGAGGGGTTTGTGTTTGTTAGTAACAAACTACGAAGTTAGTGATGCGAATTATGAATGCGTTTTCAGTATCCTAGATACGAACCATGATCCGCCGCTTCCACTTCCACTTCACCGCCACCCCTCGCAGCATCGCCTCTAAAGATTTTCTAAATAATTTCCGCAGTTGAAGCTTCTCAGACAATAAAGTAATGCATACCTGCTTGGTACTTCTTTCTATTAAGCATGTCTGCTTTTACACGAATCCCCAAAGCGGCATCTTTGGGTAGTACTCTGTAGCTCGCAGGCTCCCACTTGCCCAGGACTAGGTGGTGCAAAAGCAAAATTCTAACAGGTGCTGGGTGGTGCACTTCGGAAGAGATTTGGAGTGTAATAGTAAAGGGATCCATTAAGCATGTCTGCTTTTACACGAACAGCCTTGAGAGGTATCATAAAAGCGATATATGCCGTCCACCTCCACGTTCTCTACCACCTAGCCATCGGCCCTGCGCAGCCTCAACTCTTCGCCACTTCAACTCTTAGCTGCCAGTCGTACTGCGCGGTGTAAGGCCGTTCCAGTGCGAGTGAATGCTCTCGTAACTGCTTAAAAGTCGACACATCCCAGATCAGAGCCGTTGATATTGTAACCTCTCTGGATCAACTGTTTATCGTTTTGCAATGTAACGAAGTTGCGATTTTTGATGGCAACATCCCGCACAGAAGCAAGAGCTGAGTCCTCCGCCACTTCGACCCTTCGCAGCCCACTCTCACATTCTTCACCACCTCGCCAACAGTCCGCCGCTTCGACTATTCATGGATGGTCCCGTCTGATAGGGGCGCACTTTGGGATGGTGATGGGGTACAGTGTAATTAATGTGAGCAAGCAAAGAACGAAAAGAAAGAAAAGAAATGGGGGGGAGGGAGGTACCATTGATCTGCTGTATGCAGTGTGAGGTGTGAGCCGGGATGTAAGTGAGGGCACGGGCTTGAAGATTAATTGTGTGTTTTGACAGGACCACCATTTTGTGGGTTATGAGTGATGGGGTGGTGCGGGGTTAAGCTTGCGACGTGTAAAATTTTAAGAAAAAGCCAACGACCGGCAAGTTGATCTTCACAAACTCAAACATCAATTGGTATCATCTAGGGTACTCAAACACAACTCCCGCACTTCACACCCCCCTCCCCCTCCCCCCAAGCAAAACCGGCTTCCATCCCCTCACCAACCTCCACGCCACCGTCTCCTCCTCTATCCTCGGCGCCCCCCACGGCGTAGAATCAGCCTCACAAACCGCCATCTTCCTCTCCACCGTTCCATCCAAAAAGTACCTCGTAATCCTAAGCACCGAACACATACTCGGTGCCGAAATCGAGCAATGGCCTTCGCTCAACTGCAGCAGGAGTCCAGCGTTTTTAAACAACCCTCTTGCCTTTTCAGCATTCCACCGGGGGGTGACAGGATCCAGTTGCGTAGTTACAAAGAGTATTGGGTTTTTTGTATCCACGACGCGTGACTTCCTGGTTGGGGGAGGCAGTCCATGTGCGGGCACCCGCCAGCCTGTACACGACATTGCGATTGCCGCCCAGTTGCCACCGATCATTTCGCTTTGGTTTCTGAGCACTTCAACGTATTCTATCATTTCTGCGAGAGTGCTGTTACTTCTGGCGACACCGCCGTCTTGGCAAAAGATTGCGGATGCAGCTTCGAAGCCGGTGTTGGGTTTGGGGTTAGTAGGGAGAGAGTTATCGCATTCGTATTTAGCGTGCAGGATGCGAGAGATTGGGGCTGCGTCGCCGGCTTCGAGAGAGGCTAGGACGGAGGCGACGATGGGGAAGGCTTGAATTGGGAAGTAAAGGGAGAGGAAGATTATCGTGCGGACGTCGGACTCGGTGATATAGTCTGGGGCCGCGAGGTCGCCGTAGACAGGGATGGGTTCGGCGTGGAGTTTGAAGATGAGTTTTTTGATGCGACGGGCAACGAGGCCGGGGGTTGCGGCGGTGAGGTCGCAGGCAGAGGATGAGGAGCAGTAGGTGTAGAAGGATTCGATCACATGGTCGGAGTCCTGAAGGTTTCGAAGCCATCCGCCGGAGTAGTAGTCGTCGAGATCGACCACGCCGTCTAGCACCATCCGTTCCACGCGGTCAGGGAACATACTCGCAAACGTTTGTCCCAGCACTGTGCCGTACGAGAAACCCCAGTACCGAAGCCCACGCTTCTCCTTCTCCTTCCCAACACTTTTCCAAGACGCGTCAACAATCGCTAACATATCCCTTGCAACATTTGGGGTTCCTGCGAACGCCGCCCCGCCGCCAGCGTTGATAACCTCCTCGCACACGCTCCCCAGCGACTTTGCGCGCGCAAACTCAATCCCCACATCCTGGTGACCGGCCGAGGACCCTATCACCCTCCCGCGGAGCGCCCACAGCACCCGTGCAGTATCCGAAGGGAAACAGGTAGTCGCCGGGGTAGTGTTGTTGACACCTCTGGGATCGAAGCCAATGACGGAGTGCGTGCGTCCGACTACAGTCTGTATCGCGGTTCCGAGGAGGAGTGCGAGTTCTACGCCCGAGCCGCCGGGGCCACCAGGGTTGATCAGTACCGGCCCTAACCAGGATGGGTCGGTCTCCGGAACGGCGGCGGGGACTTTTGCAAGTGCGATTGCGACGGTGCGGGGGTCAGAGGGGTTCGTCCAGTCGAGGGGGACCTGGAGACGCGCACACTCCAGAGCGTCGAAGCAGGGGTGCCAGACGAGGTCCGGAGTGGGCGTTACCTGGCGCACGTCAGCCTATGTGCGAGCTAGAGGAGGGGAAGGGAGCCAACGTCGGACCACTGAAAGGGCACGGAGGAACGCGGTGGCCTTGGTGCGCTGCATTTGCGCGAGAATAGGCGGAATCCTAGCACACCCCACAGGACGAACGCGAGGATGCCAGCAAACACGACGGCTCTTCGCAGGCGGTCGAGAAGCTGCATCCTTCGACTGCTCGTCGCGACGTTGAGCGAGGAGACTGGACGGACTTTCTCGTCACCAGAGGGTGGGAGATAGGGAGGGGGCGGTGCAATCGGGGGCATCGAGGAAAAAGAGTGCGAATCGAGAAATGAGCGCAGTTGGGTTAAGCTTAGCCAAGAGTCTCGAAGGGATCGCGTCACCCAACCTTAAGTTGACCTTGCGAACCACGAATCCGACGAGACCTCTGACAGGAAAAATGCACAGAATGGGCTGGGCGCAGGAGGGCTCTGTGGGATGGGCACAGCGGCTTTTCCTGCATTTGCTGTCTGTCCGAGTCGCCGACGACTGCCCAATCGATGCCAGCCGATTCCATCCAGTAAGAAGCCCCTGCCAAGCTAGCAGCGTGCGAGCCAGCTATAAGCTGCCGCCGTCCTCCACAGCACACCACAGCTAACCGTAACCATGGCCGCCGAACCCACCCTGATCAGTGCCACCACCGTCTGGTCCCTCTTCTTCACCGTCCTCCTCCTCGCCGCCGCCTATGGCCTCTCCAGAACCGCCCTCCCCCGCGCCGTTTCGCAGAAGGAACGCGCTATGTACATCTGGCACGTCTTTGACGCGTTGACGCACTTGATCCTGGAAGCCTCCTTCCTGTACTACTCCTTCTTCGCCTCGTCGCCCACGCACTCCTCCGCTGTCCCCACACTCTGGGGTAACCCCGCGATCTCGTACGGCGCTAAATTCTCCGATGCGCCTCTTGCCAAGCTGTGGCAGGAGTATGCGAAGGCAGATATTCGGTGGGGCGAGGCGGATGTGGGAACGGTGTGTATTGAATTGATCACTGTGTTTTTGGGAGGTCCGTTGGCGGTGTGGATCACGGAGATGATTCGGAAGGGTGAGGGGAGGAGGTGGTTCTGGATGAGTGTTCTTGCGACCGCCGAGATTTACGGTTTGTTACCTGGATTGATAAGGGGATGCGCTAAGTTCGTGTAGGTGGCTGGATGACGTTTGGGCCCGAATGGCTGAGTGGAAACCACAATTTGGTCACCGGAAACTGGATGTACAAGTAAGTAACACTCCGTGTGGAAAGATTTCTGAGCTAACCGAGGCAGATGGCTTTATCTTATCTTCTTCAATGGTTTGTGGGTTGTTATTCCTGGTTGGCTGCTTGTTGAAGCGTATTATGAGATGGTCCCGGCGGTGGAGTTGATGCAGAGGATTGATGTTACAGAGGAGGAGAAGAAGGTGAACTAAGGACATTGGAGGGACTGTTTTTGTATATTTTGGAAAGAGGACGAGGGCTCGTATATCGGTGTTTGAAATGTTGGGTATGTTTGAAATGAAGAGGGGGAGGGATATAATAGTAATGCAATATTGGT
This sequence comes from Trichophaea hybrida, assembly GCA_015178995.1. Taxonomy (NCBI): domain Eukaryota; kingdom Fungi; phylum Ascomycota; class Pezizomycetes; order Pezizales; family Pyronemataceae; genus Trichophaea; species Trichophaea hybrida. The sequence goes on along the minus strand of WHVE01000832.1, from coordinate 24,847 downwards.
TACTGGGCGGTATGTTATGAGCGTTTGCTGCGCGTGTAACCAGCGTCTGCTTCTGAGATTGCACTAGGCATGAGGGTAGGCAAAGTATGAAGACAATCCCCGTCTGTCGGCTTTCTGGACTCTATGGGCGGTCGGCAAACACAAACTCCGGCGCGAGAGTAGGCGTTTGCTGGTCTTTTGTCAATCTTCTCTTTATTAAGCTGCTTTCATCAGGGAGGAATGGATAAAGTAGACAGGTAATCAATCACCCAGCGTTTCAGGCACGGGAGGGTACAGAATGTTCCAGATAGACCCAGAATTCGAAAGCATGCACCGTGCGTCTAAAAAAGATCAGAGCTTAGGGCTGAACCCACGACGGCCCACAAACTCATGTTTAACTGTCTCTCCTCATTATAAAAGCCCACAAATCCACCCAAAATTTCTAATAATCCCCTCATCACGAAAAGCCAATCTATGGCGCTCCTAAACACGCCAATTCTGGCATCCCCTAGATCCAATCTCTGGCACGACAACCCAAGACCGGTATCTACATACCCCCCGATCTGAAACGAACAAGTAGTGACTAAGATAAACAGAATCAGAGCTTCGGTTTAAAGATGGGCGGGTTTGGAGATAACTGGATTACTTTGGAAATCGGTATCAATCACCATGACGACCATAACCTCGTCAGCATCGTCTCAATAGGCGATGGAGATTTAGCGAAGACGTCGAAGTGGTACAACAAACCACCGATCTGGATATCCAACATCTCACACGATAGTCCAGAACCCGCGACCCCCGGTAGTCGACAAACATCTCATGTGAAACCCATCGCGATCCTCCACGATGCCGTTGAAACCAAAGGACACATCAAAAAGGTAGTCTCAAGTTCGAGGTCAACAAACCACCGATCTGAATAGCCAACATCTGGCATGATGGTCCAAACCCGCGGACCCTTTCAACACCCCTGGTAATCGGCCAAAATCTCACGCGAAGCCCTGGACCATGACCAGGACGTGATCGGTCCTATTGTAAGTGCTTTCTACTTCGTCTCCACCATCATCCTCATCCCTCATAGCTAGCAAACATCAAGTTACCCACCAAGCCTAAACAGCTCAACGCACGTAATATCTTATGACTAACAAACTCTCGCCTAAGATGAGATGTCACCTTCGTGCCGTCTTCCGAATGAAATCCTTCGCAAAATCCTCATAAATTTGGATTATGAAGCACTGAAGAGTGTATCTCATGGGCTCCGGTCACTTTTAACCTTACCCTCGTATCGCCTCCCGAACGAAATTCTGCACCAGATTCTCAAGAATCTTGATTTCAAAGACGTCATGAACGGCATTAGAATTTGGGTTGAAGCGGGCAGGATAGAGATTTTGATTGATGAAATCCATTCAGCGCGCACGGAGGACGATTTTAGAGGCTCTTTAGAAGACTCATTGGCATATCTCCAGCCAGAATGGAGCGTTCAAAGGATTGCATTAACCGCGACGCTGCCTCTATATATGCATATCTGGAGGATCAACTTCACCGAGAAACCAGTTGGAACCGACTATTGTGATGGCGGCTTTCTTAGCAAAATCGAATCCTGCTTACGATATTAAAATTCTGAGGATCGACGAAGCAGTGGAGATCATTCATTCGGATGATGATGCCCGGAAATCGAACCGAATTCTGATCTACTGCAGATCCATCGAGAAGTTGAACAAGGTGGCAGAAGCGATCGAGAAAGTCGTTGGAAAGGAGGTAGCAAGGAACTTCGCGGCTAGTAAGACTTGTTCGGAGGAATTCAGATATTGGAAGGATGGTGAATTTCAGCAAGATCAAATATTGCTTATACATCAGAGTTCTCAAGAGAAGGGGAGAGATCAACGAGGCCGTAGGGATTGTTCGTTAGGATGATGCATTATATCGATCGATAGACATGTCAACAAACAAACCTGAGCCTCAACACCATCAGTAGTTTGCAAGACGAAATACGACCATGTCACCAAACTCAACCTTGTCAACTATGACTCATAGAAGGTCGAAATGCTTCTTATTCCCCGCATAATGGATGCCTACGATATTGTCAATGGGACGGAACTTTTACCTATCATAAATTCGGCGAACACTCAATAAAGGCAACACTATTCGGACACTTCTTGCCCTCGACGATGGTTCAGGTTGTGCCTACCACTTCGTGGTTCTAATAATAGTTCATCCATTCGCGGACCTAACCCCGGCTCAGCCATTCAGAGAAAGAGGGAAGATGAAGGACAAGAGTTGATCCGCAAAACCCGACCAACCCCGCTGCCAGAACCCGGACCAACATCGTGCGCAGGTTCTTATTCAACCACGTCAGTACTATCAGAGAGGACTATGATCAGATATTGGTGTATGGATGCGTCGTGGATCATTTGGACTGGTTTCGAGGCAAATAACCTATCGATATCATGAGTCTCAAATACATGTTCGGTCATCCGGGTTATGCAGTTGTCTTAGATGGGGCTATATCGATGGCCTGTGGACACTTTGCCGTCAATTCTTCGCCTTGAGTCATTGAGAGCCGAATCTTTCGAGTACAAGATATCAGGGTACTGTGGGGAACCGTTGTTAGTAGCTGCCCAAGGCACCTGCCTGCCCGGTTGTACCCACAATGTCTTTCTACCGGTTTTCTACAAAACTAGACGTTACTAGTACATTATTCGAAATTGAGAGTGTTTCGACTGGTGGTGCACTAGAGCCGAGTCCTTTCGCTTTTCTATTTCCACGGAAAAGCTGTGGGGCTTGAGAGGGTCCAGAAAGTGATTCTCCATCAGATTCAGATGTGCAATGATGTGCTTTTAAGGAAGCTAGGTGTATCTGCAGATGTTTTGGAAGGAATAGATATGATGAGTTGTGTATGACCAGGCCAACACTTCTGAAGAGTACTTCGGGCTGGATCTGAATTGGCAGGGTTCAGGACTTTGCTTCTTAAGGTCATCCTTCAGGGTCTTAACAGTTCAAAGGCTGGATCTTTCATCAATAGCAAATCCCGGTGGTTACTGGGGGTTATGGAAATCTTTTGCAAGCACTATGTTCAGTTCTTGGAACACTTCCTAGCTCTGGTACAGCTATTGAGCGGCCAGCCGGCACGAGGAGAACCATCGGCACCTTCATCCCCCAGCCACAGCAATCGCTCGCCAACGCCAGTCTCGGATATTGAAATCTATCGCATTGGTCAGAATGAGGCGATCGATCCTCGTTCGCTTAATAACCGATAATGCCTTGTCCATTTCGACATTCATGTTTGCTCTAGCGACGATATCTCAACCCAAAAAATAGTTCAACCAGAATACGACTCGGAAGACTCGGACCAGGACAAGCCGGCTTGGTGGGGTGGCCTTCCAAAGCTGTTGGAGAGAAGGGAAGCCATCGACGAAGCATGGCTCCCAATAGTCGATAGGATCACTTACCATGGAGGCCGAATGCTTAGGCTTGCGAAGATGATCCAGCTCCGATGAGTGACCCAAGAGCTAGTACTGTCGTCGAGCGGAAAATCCTGAGAGACTGCGAGATCGGCCAGCCCTTCATCTCCAATTACTACGCAATATTCTTCAGACGCGGGATTCACAGCTGCGGAAGCCGCGGTCCCGTAATAGACGAAATTACGGAAGCATGTAGGGCAGAGTGTTTCGGGCATCTAGGACCTGGGAGCGTAACGGTGTTAGGGCATTGTTTTTAGGGCTCCACACTTACTTATAGAGAGCTTGTTTTTCCAGTAGCTCCAGACCTCTTACACAATACACAACACAAGTTTGACCCTCTCTAGATCGCTGCGTTCGTGACGCCACCACGTCACCGTCCCACAAAGCAATCGTGGAGGAAACAAGGATAACACTAAGGAATACAGTTGCACTCACTGTAAAATGAATAACATACGACCGAATCATGCGGCATCCTCAACAACTTAATAGCGAAAACGGCAAAGGAAACAACTACAGCGGGTAGTGGAGGATTCAGCAGGAAGAAAGACAAAGATAAACTTGATAAAATATGTATTGCGGTAAACCCAGGCATATCAGAGCCAAATGCCGTAGGCGCCAATGAGGGCTCGAAGCCAGATATCCTCGAGCGAAATCACATAGGAGCTAACCGCAGGTTTCGTGCCTGAGCTTGAAATATTGTTAACATCGAAGAGTTTCTTGAGGGATATCTCTTGACAGGGTCGTCTCAACAAAGAACAGATTGCTCCAGCAACTGTATTTCCCGAAGCTAGCTTCAACGACAATAATGTCTCTTTCAGTCTCTACCTCTCTACCTCCTTGCGCCCACAATATCCCCACGAAACCTAACCGTATCAGGCCGCACATCCCTCGCGCACAGATTCGGTCAGTTTACACGGGGGTTGACGGCATCGACGAGAACCTGGGGGAACGTATCGATGATACAGAAAAGTGAATCGACAACGCCGAAGCATCGTTGCGAAGATATTCGAGGCAACTGTACGGTGTGGTAATGAACACTGTACACTGATACCACGTTGATCGAACCTATGAGCACGAACCTGGTTTTTTCAATGGTCATAGATCATCACTCATGAAAACGAGTTTCCCGAACACTTACATGTAGCACACTGTCTACGAAAATCCCCATGACTATTCGCCCAAGATACCTCAACTCTTTCTTTAATACCACAGCCACATCGCCTCTCACTCCGCGGGCTATGCGAGAGAGGACTCGAAAGGCCTGGTTCTGACAACGGCTCTGACTAGACGGAAGGCGAATTGGGCACATCGACCCCCAGACTCAACGTACCTCTTATTTGAAGAAATTTTGTACTCTAACAACCTGCCTCACCTGAATTTCAAGGCTACTGCGAGCAATCTACCTCAAGAGGCTCTAAACTCGTCACTTCTAAGTACCTTATGGTGCGCTCGGTTTCTTTCCCAGGCCGATACTATTTTTTGGTACTAGTTGATAATCGCGGTTGCGCACTTAACACGACTGGTCGTTTCAACTTCCCGCAAGGCTACCAAGCTTGTACTATTTGCCGTTAGCCAGGTCATAACTGCGCGAAACTGGGGAATCAGAACTGGGGGAGGACTTGGACGGTGCTGGTTCTGGCAGCGGCAGCGGCTCCGGTGAGGCCGCAGGTGGCCACCTCTCGAAATATGAACCGTCCTTCATCCTCCAGCCAACTTAATTGAACGCACAGCAATCGCTCGCCAATGCCAACTTCGGATATTGATACCCGCGACGTCAACTCGACACGTTGACAAAAGCCTGATACACACACCTCGACTCACGTCGAGAATTCAAGCTGTCCCAGCTTCATCTCAGTCTCGGTCCAGAATTTTGATCTCAGGTCTTGGAGGAGGGGAGGAGATGGGGAGGAAGAGAGGAGGTGACAATCTCAGAAAAAGCGACAACCCAGGTTTCTAGCACCAACTACTTACCTTAAAGAGATTGCTTCTTGTTAATCCCATGATTTCAACCGTGACCTTGTAAACAGTGACCGTGATGGAGGGGTGGATTGCGTAGTGCATTCAGCCGACGGTTGGCTACTCATCTCTTCTGTCCACATCACACATCACGCATGAACCCAACTACCATATAGACCACGTAAGCTACTCTACTCCCGCATCTCATCGGGCACCAATTATATTGCCCTCTATCTCTTCCGATCGCAACATCGGTGCCGGGTGTTTCCAGGGCAACTACCTTCTCGGCCTGCATTTCGGCCGGATTTTATCCAAAGCTCCGGTGTTGCACTGTAATGAATAGAAACAGAACCAGACAACCACCAGTAGTACCTAACATTTATTATTGCTAATGATACTTTGCTTGCTTGCTTGCTTGCTTGCTTGCTTGCTTGCTTGCTTGCTTGCTTGCTTGCTATGATATCTTGACACAGCTCGAAATGGTCTTTCACCAACACCCTCTCCACTCAAGCACTATCACCTCCCACCAGGTTACCCATTGCACTCCAAAAAAGCAAAAGCAGATGTCCCCAAACAATCACGAATTCGAATACAATTTGATGAAGAAAGAAAGAAAAGAAAAGAAAGCCGAGACCCAGAAACACAGAATAAACATAGACAGAGACAAGGAAAATTAAGCTGGTAGAGAGGGAAGGAAAGACGAAAAGAAAGAAACAGAGTAACACCAGAAAGACCGAACGAGAGTCTAGGAAAAGGAAAAAACCAATTTGATGCCCCCCAGAACAAAAGAGAAGTTATACGACCTAGGTTAATTTGAAATTTGAAATTTGAGTGAAAGTGTTTGTCGTCGTCAGTGTCATTAGTAGTAATTCCCCGTCCTTCCCCACCCCTCCAACCTCGCCACATCCCACACGATTCGATCCGCCAGCAGATACCCACTAGAACCCACCCATCCCCACCACATCATCATCCTCATCGTAAACCACCTCCACCTTCGCCCCAAGCGCCTCCTTCCCTTCCCGTATCATAGCCTTCAGGCGCTCATTAAACCTGCGCATATCGTCGTCCATCTCCAGATCGTCCTCTCCAACGCGGTCCCTGCTCCCGCCCTTCCTGTGGCGCTTCCCAGCGCTTGTCGGAGTGCCGAAGTTGAACGACTGCTGGCTCTGACACGGCGGTGTCCGTGGTGGGGGTTTTAGCCCGCGCTTCTTGGAGACTACCGGGCGTTGTCGTCGGGTGGTTGTTGGGGAGGAGGTGGAGGGCGCGCGCTTTCGCGTTGTAGTGAGAGGGGTTGGAGAAACCAGTACCCAACGGGCTGACATAGCGGCTTCGGTTGCAGTGGCAGCGGCGCCGGGGGTGTTGAGGTATGGAGCATTGTAGGGATCTGTGTGGTTGTAGGGATTTGTAGCGGTGGTGGTGTAGGGAGTGGTTGTGTAGGGAGCAGCGGTGTAGGGATTTGTAGCAGTCAAGGGAACTGCGCTCCCTCTTGTTGGCGGCAAGGATGCCGCACCGGCACCCCACTGCCCTGGCAGTGGGTCATCCCACGCCCCCGTCGTTCGCCTTCTCTGCGCCGCAAAACTCGACATTTCCTCCTCTCTTGTCACCTCCATCGGCTCCAACACTACCGGCGTACTACTACTACTGCTGTAGAACGGGATCCGCGGCCGGAACATCTCCCACGCGCCGCGCAGAACCCCTCCAAGCGTCCCACCGACCACGTCGATGATCCGCCGCTTCCCCGCGCGCTCTTCGGGCTCCCGGGGACGGCGATCATCCTCGTCACCGTCATCTTCGTGGCCACGCTTCCGCGATCCCACGAGCGAACTCCGGTACTCGCGGTCGCTGTAGATACTGTGCGTCATCAGGCCGTCGTCATCGTTGTCGGAGTCGGTGGCCGACGGCGTGAGCGGATGCGTGAACGAGTACTCGCGATGCTGCTGCTGCGATGGGAATGCATTCGAGGCGAACGAAGGGCGCGACTTTTTCGATTGCGGGAAGGGGGAGGGCGAGGCGGAGCGGGACGGTGCCAGGTGCCGCGGGTAGCTGGGGAGTGTGGGGAGTGAGGGCGCGAAGGACGACATTGTGTGGAGCGTCATCCCGACGCCGCGGCTTGTGTAAGCGAGCGAGCGATGATGCGCGGGGAATGGTGCTAACGGCAGCGACGATGCGACAAAGAAAAGAGTTGTGGGCGTCAGTGATGAAGGAGATGAGAGAGTGAATGCTGATTCGTGGTGATCGTGACAGTAATGGAAATGGCTGTTGTCCGTGATGTCGGTGTGGTGGAGATGGTGATGAGGGTAAGGACTTTCTTCTTCGCTGGCGAGCTGTGTTTGTCGTCAAAGGAATGAACAACAACGCCATGCCGAAACGGGACAAAAGGCGGTGCCAGATAGACAACGCAACGCAAATGTATTATCCCTGATGCCGGAGCGAAAAGGGGGAGCCATTATACTTACTGGTGAGTTTCAGCACCGAATTGAGGGAGCCCATGTTTATCGGGGGGGGTGCAGTGGAGATGTTACCACGCGGGCTTGTCCGTGCGATGCGCCAGCCAAGTGTCATCGAGTATTTTGGGCGAAGGGAGAGCGGAGGGAGTAGCCGGCTTAGTGGCAGCAAATTGAATCAATCGATCAAGCTTCTGGGGTGCAGCCACCTCCAGAAAACGTCATGTTTGCAAAGCAGCTTTGCATGCTCTTGAGAGGTGAACAGACATAGCGCAGCAATAAAGCTGCTGCAGAGATTCGCAGAAACAAAGAGCAATTCGCACCGACAGCTGCAGTCCATTATAATACCGTGCTGCGAATTCCACCTGCTCGGGTTGCATCTGGCAGAGAGGAAGGCATGCCTCTGCAACGGTCTCATGACTCTGCAAGGCTCTTCACAATGGCAGTGGCGTATCTCTCCCTGCCAATCACCGAGCTCACGATCGCGATTCCATGGCGCGGCATCCTCTTGGGGGAAGTTACTTACGTCACACTCACGTGACCTTCTCGGTTTACCATCCACACAAAACCCCAATGCTTCCCACTTGTGGGATCGTTGCTTTCTCTCTCTCTCTCTAGGTCCTTCAGTCCTTCAATTACAGCCTCAGTTGTCAGATTCACCTACATCAGCAGCAACAACAACAGCAACAACCAAGGGGAACAGCTATGCCGGTCTCTCTCAGTATGCTACTTCTCTCTATGTTTTGATTGGCCAATTGCAGTGCTAACCTATCGATTTCTTCCTTTCAGCCAACCCGTTTGCCCGCGATTCTGAGGGCACTAGGCGCAACATCAATGCCTACAGGGTCCTGACTCTGCTGTCGTTCATCCTGCAGTTCGTCACCACCTTCTACTATGTCAACAATGCCCCCGTCGACGGCAGCTTCGGTCGTCACAAGATCTTCTACGGCCACGCTACTCCGTTTACTCTGAACACTGTCTTTGTCGACATCTACTGGGTCGTGCTCTGGATTCTCCAGGTCGTCTACATCTATCATCTCTTCAGGAGCGATGAAACCGCACAGAACTCTGCTGCTTCGCTCGGCAGCCACTTTATCCTGTGAGCCCTATTGGTCCTACTCGAGAATGCCTTTATCTGATGTGGCGTAGGTACAACGTCCTCCACTTTGTCTGGGTCATGCTCTGGGTCCGCAGCCTTACTATTATCGCCGAGTTCATCGTCGTCGTCAATTTCCTACAGCTGACTGCGGTCTACTTCCGCTACCATACCGCGCCGAGATTGATCCACCTGGCTGTCTCGGTGATGCCGTTGACTTGGACTTTCTTCTTGCTCCTCTGGAACGGTGCTGTCATGGTTCACTGTCACTCACTCGTCTGCCGTGTTTTGGCCAATGTGGCTGTCTGGGGCCTCGCTGCCTTTGCCGGATTCTTCTTGCTCGCATTCAAGGATTTCTATGTCGGTTTTGCGACTGCGTTCCTAGCCGCTGGGTTGGGTGTTGGGTATGTTCTACTGCTCGGTGTTGATGGCGACGTGCTAACGGATCTCAGGCAATTCTTCACCAAGGTTATTGCGCTTCAGTGGCCATTCGCATTCGCTATTATGGCTATTGTCTTTTTATTCAGTTTGGCGACCGCAATCCCAGGCGTTCTTGGTGGCCACACTGGCAACGAGGCTACTGGGAGGCACGGTGAGAGAGCTCCATTGTTGCAGGATGCTTAGGGGTGGGAGGAAGCGAAAGTGAAAACGATGGCATGGATGGGATGTTTGATGCGTTTCGGTTGCTTTGTTTCCTCTGTTTTACTGTTCGTTTTTGGGATGAGAAATTGGTCAGATACCACGTGATTTTTGATGCAATTTATGCTTGTCAAATGATTGATCGATGTACTCAATTGGCTAGCAGTTCCTCTTATTAGGTTCTAGAATCGAGTGCCTAGTGAGAATCATCTCGATGTTCCCCTTGGACTAACTTGCTAGCAGCCTAATGGGATGAGGATACAGCGTGGGTTAGGGTTTTTGCGGCACCAAGTTTTTTCTTTGTGCGACGCGAGGACGCGACAATCAAGAAATTGAACTGGCGTCGCGTTGACGATCACCCCTCCGTCTCTCGTTCACACAACCATCTTTCACTCCTTTGTCCCACCGCCTCCCAATCACAGAGAACGTCACAGCTCACCGCTTACTTTCGTTGCCGAAACAGGCCTTCCTTTCATACAATGGCAGACTCGGAGCCTACTCTCCCTCCACCCCTTCCCCCTGATACACACCATTCAGCGACCGACGCCTTGACACAGTCGATGCGAACCTTCCGCCTGCGCAGAGATTCATCGCCCGCATCTTCAATACACGCCGGAAAGCTCACGCCGTCTCCACGTGCTCTCTCGCGCCGAGCATCCCTCGACATTCGTTCTGCAGCCTCGTCACCAGCCCCCGATCGGCAGCGCTCACGAGCTCCGTCCACTCCGCCGGTGATCAGGAAGCGCACATCCCTAGCTTCGCTTAACGGCGGTCATTTCGACGGCGCATCTACACCCCAACCCGCGGTCAGGAGGAGGGCAAGTTTGTTGTCGCTCCGAAGCTCACCCGCTGCAGAAAGTGTTCCAGAAGCAGCAGCAGTTAAGAAAGACATGACGCCGCCCCCGCAGGATCCTTACGCCGTGACTACCGTGATCCTGCACGATACGAGCTACAAGCACCGGTATTCCCGACCGAAAACGTCCCTGGCTGAGCTGGCGAGTATCGTCGAGCGACCGGAACGGATTCCAGCGGCGGTGTTGGGAATATGTGCGGCACAGGTGAGGGCGGGAAAGGAGAGGTTGTCGATTAATAAGAGCACCAGGCTTGGGAAACTATCGGATTCAGAGGTGATGCTGGTGCACGCGCATACGCAGCTCGAGAGGGCGAAGAAGAGTTGGCCGGACGAACTGGCTGGAATGTGCGCAGCTGCCGCCGAAAAGCTTAAGAGAGGACAGGTAGAGGTGCCGAGTGGGTATCATCAGGGGGATCTATACCTTTGTGGAGAGAGTTTGGAGGATTTGGAAGGTTGTATTGGTGCTGTTTATGACGGTGTCGATGCTGTGTTTGGAAATGGGCCAGTGAAGAAGGCATTTGTGTGTATTCGACCGCCTGGTAGGTTTGCTGTGCTTCTGTACGAGATGGTACTGAGAGTGCGGCAGGTCATCATTGTGCGGAACGGGAACCGTCCGGATTTTGTTGGCTCAACAATGTTCATATCGCTATTGCACATGCAGCAAAATCGCACGGGCTGAGCCATGCGGTAATATTGGATTTCGACTTACATCACGGTGACGGATCGCAAGCCATTGCATGGTCCATTAACGAACTCGCAGCTTCCGGAAGCACAGCAGCAAAAAAGACTCAGGGCCTTCATGTACCGACGATTGGATACTTTTCACTGCACGACATTAACTCCTATCCATGCGAAAACGGCGAAAAGAATAAAATCCAGAGCGCATCCATCAATGTGGAGGCTCACAATCAGTTTATTCACAACGTACACCTCAAGCCTTACAGCACGGACGACGAATTCTGGAATCTCTACAATCAGCAATACAGCAGCATCTTTTCCAAAGCGCGAGATTTCCTGACGACAGCCGCGACTGGGAAGCAGAAAAAGAACAAAGAGTTTAGAGGTGGTGTATTTCTTTCCGCCGGCTTCGATGCGAGCGAATATGAAAGCCCCGGAATGCAAAGACACAAGGTCAACGTCCCTACCGACTTCTTTGCAAAATTCACCGCCGACGCCGTTACTCTCGCTGAGGAGCTGTGTGAGGGCCGAGTTGTCAGCGTCTTAGAAGGAGGCTATTCGGACCGTGCACTCACTTCCGGAGTCTTTGCACACATCTCTGGTCTCTCTTGTGTTGCTCCAGACCAAGTTGGCTTTGTTCCTTCTTCCATAGCATTAGCTCCCTTCGGTTCATACGCAGAGCGTCAAGTTATCTGGGATCGGGGATGGTGGAGCCTGGAGCGTCTCCAGGAACTCGAACGTCTGACAACCAAAGTCCCCAAGAAAGCGGAGCCAAAGAAGACAAGCTACATGGACGCTACCGCTGCCTCCGTTGCGCGTATTTCCGACACCCCGAGACGTGTCTCGTCTTCATCCGGCTTCGGTAGTAGTAATGCTAGTCCAGCTCCTCCACCGCCAAAGCCATGGGAGGCTCAGGCATACCAACTCAGCAAGTACTTTATCCCCGTCTTCGAGGAATCCGTTGCTATCCCCGCGGTTACAAAAGCCAAACCCCAGCGTCACTCTTTCCCCGCCGAACCAAAGGAACTCACCATGACGCTACGGGAACGAAAGCCTCGGACTGCAGCTCCAGCGGAGAGTGGGAGGAGGACCACAGTCGCGGGGCCTCTACTGAACGGCAGCTCGAGGAACGTCTCAAGAGCACCAAGTCGCGTTAGCTCCCGAGCGCCCACCCCAGCACTCAACAGCCGTGCCAGTACCCCTGCATTAGCCGCGAGACCGTCTACAACACCCTCCACAGGCGCAACAGTAGCCGGACCGCGACAGCCGGTGAAGAAACAACCAGTGCCTCCGAAACCCGCGCAACAACTCGAGGCGGCCGTCGACGTCGATGAGCTCTCTGGAAAACTCGCCAAAGTCAAGATCACATTCAATAAGGAGCGAGCCGAGCGCGAGCGCAACGAGCAGCTGAAGCGCGAAAACGACGAAAGGGAACAAATAGAACAACTGGAACGCGACAAGCGCGAGCTCGAAGCACGACTGCAGCAAGCCCGCGAAGAAAAAGAAAAGCTAAAAGCCCAGATAAAACCCGCTGTCAAGCGCAACAGCGGCGGATCTATCCCTCGCCCCATCTCAAACGGCAGCACCGGTGGCGCTGTCGCAAGTGCCAGGAGAAAACTAGAGGCTGCCACCCCCTCTACCGCTCCCCGCTCTCCCAACGCATCCCCTCGATCCATTGCCATTCCTCGCTCCCCTATCGCCTCCCCTCGCTCCCCCATCGCCCCTCCTCGGTCTCTAATCGCCGCTCCCCGATCTCCCGTCGAAATCGAAGACAGCGTCACCTCTCAGTCCTCGGGAAGAAGCTCCCTCCCTAGTTCCCCTCCACAGATGCAACTCAACGGCGCAGAACTCCCCGGCCAACTCGGCGAGAATGTTCTAGGCCATTTCCACGGCGTTGTCAGAAGCGTTTCACCTTCCGCCTCAGTTACAGGAAGGAAGGACATGACGTTTAAGGGCGGCCCAGGAGATATTAGGTTTTCACACCAGCCCCCGCAGCATCATCAAAACAATAGGTTTAATGGGCAGGGTGCTTTCGGAGGTGTGTAGTGGGTTGAGATTGGAATTGGGTGCATAGGGGGTGGGGGGGGATTGTCTTAATGCGCATTTTTTTGCTCGTCCCTTTTGGTAAACTGGTACTGGCTACCCTACGCTACTTACCCCTTCCTGTTTTTGTGGGTTTTTTTTGATACCTTCTCTTTTTTGGGAGGTTTTGGGGGTGTGTGGGTGTGGGAAATCGGGTTGGTTGTGTTTTGGGGGGTTAATAAAGCGTTGATGGTGAGTTGAGATTGGGATGGGGTTTTTTTTTGTGCAGATCAACAACTTTACATACCTTTACTTTACCTTCTTATTCATAAATCTTAACTTTTTTTTACACTTTGATTTGCTGTGCTTCTTTTGATGTGGTGCCGCTTCTTTTTTATGGGCTGTTGAGGGGGAAGAAAGAGGGAGGGAATTTGGAATATATGTGCTTGTGTTGTGTCTGTGTGTATGCTGTCCGATCGTGAGGGGGTGATGTAAACTTTCGATGAGTGGTGATGATTCATTGATATGTACCGAGTGATCTATAATGACTCTGTCTCTCCCGCTTGCAGCTACTCTAGCAGACATTATTCGCTACAGTGAACTGCAAGATCAGCTAGGAATGTAGTAGTATAACTTCTTCTTTTGTTATGGGAGGGGACTCTCTATGGTACCGTTTAACGTTAAACGACTGGGACAATGTTTAACCTTTCAACGAAAGTTAAACAGTGATTTCGGTTATTGTTTAACTATAGTACCATGCAAAAATTCACTGGTACAGGGTTTGAACCCAGAACCATACAATCTAAACTCAGAGAACTACTAGACCATTTTTCTTATTTTGAAAAATACTGTAAATTCGCATATAACCCATACAAAAAGGACTTAGAATAATCCTAATGAAGTGGAAGTATATTTTTTTCAATATCTATATTTGAGTGTAGTTCTGGGGCCAAAAACAGTGTGAATACATGGTTAAGCATGGCCTCAAAAAAGATTTTTATAAAAGTTATGTTCAAAGTTAAACACAAGAGTTAAACACACATCAAGTTAAAAATGCAAAAGCTAAACAATGATTGACTGATTCATTGTTAAACAGCTTCTTGGTTTAACTTTCAACAATTTACCAAAGTTAAACATTATTTAAACGAAAATTCTGTTTTAACATTAGACGCTCACATACAAACCCGTGTACCATAGAGAACTGAAGCGAGTAGGTATGTGTGGGAATCTGGGGCAAGTTTCTTGTGTTGAACTAAGACTTAGGCTGGTACTATAGGCTTGTATTGATCATGGGTGAGTCGTCCTGGGACTGTGCCCTTGAGAACAGACCGGGGGAGGTAGGGCCTACGGAGACGCTTGTGAAGACTCAAGCGGAAGACGGCCCACTTGGTAAGTAAGCCGACCTCTTGACAAAGTAAATTACTTGACAACGGGGTCGGAACATATATTTTCCAAAGCTCCAATTAATGACTACTCATATATAATCAGTTGGCAATATAATGTATATATAGAGAATCAGCACCGGGCCTGTGCTGAGGAATCGTTAGACAACCAGGCACCGGGCACTGCAACCCAAGTAACTCCCTTGGCTCGTATAGGTCTCGGGACTCAAAGAATCTACACCCAAATTGGGCAAATCCTGTGGGGGTCGTTGGGCATGAGGCTGGGCGGGCTGTCGAAAGCAATGTTTCTGGGTCACAGCTGGTCCTTAGGATAGCTTAACAATCGGGCACTTTACTACAGTCTTAGTGGAGCCGCAGTGGACGTGGTGCCTTGTTTCAAGCAGATACAGTGTTTTAAGGATTTCTTAATGGTTTATAGGTACTACGAATTGACTGTTCGGGGGCACGGTGTTAAATTTGGCGGTAATTATATTTCTCCGTATTCTCCGCTAGCGGCCTAATGAAACTAGCATCATTCTGTTGATCTAACCTCGCCAATGTTACTTGATACGAAGATAGTTGATTTTATTCAGTAGAGAAAGCCCATCTTGTCTCTTGTGTACATATCTGTAAGAAGCCATGACCATCGGTGGGGACGGCAGTCACACAAAGTAGGTCAGGGCATCTACATACAAATATGCATTTTGTGCAACAGCCAACGAGTAGAGTCTTTGATCCCAACTCGAGATCATTTCTAAGTCGAAGCCGCCAATGAGATTTCATGAGACAGTAGGGCATCAATAAGAGCAGTAAATTTTCCTTAACAATCCCAACTTATGCATCATCTCAAGTTGGAACCAAAGCTTCTTCTGTACTGGACGTCATTGTTCAGACATCGGCAGTTATCAATGATTACCTGTCCGGACATTGCAATGATATAGGCTGTCAGAACCTTGGTGTCCGAAGTAGTTGTTCACCACAAAAAGCTGTCGGCCAGTTGTCCACGTCCGACGAAATCCAGGTTGTCAGAAGATCTTGATGGTGTCCGAAACACAGCGACCAGCACATTAGGTCACAAGTCGTTGATCTCCCCCTGCAGCATCTCTTTCATTCCCTGTAGCTTAAGACAGTACCCAAGTTAAATCTGCCTCGTTCAAATCTGGCGTCGCCGTACCCATTTTTATTGAAACCGTCATCTGACAACTGCTTAGACAAAAATCTGTCCGTATCACCTCGAGGCCTTCCTCAACAATTTTTCCGTTACACAAACGGCCCATGGTGGGGTACCACTTCTAATCGACATTATGAACTATGCTAAGTTTGGCTTCCAAAAGTTTTAAAACTCATGGTCTAGGTGAAAGATATCAAAACTTCAAATTGGGTATTTGAGTATTCTAAAACCCTCAGCTACTATAGATTAAGATATCCGTTAAAGAAGTCATTAGCCATCATGCCGCTTGGAAGCCCCCTTTGCTCCTTCCGACACTTTTGCCAAGTGTGTGGCGGCTGAGGGATTCATGCCACCCATAACGAGCCCCAGCAACGGCCCAGCCCCGCACAAAAAAACCCGAGCCCAGGTGAACGAAAATAGCCTGGCGGATTTGGCGTTTGACCTGTCTTATACCAGTACAGAGCGGAGTGCCCATTGGCATTATCATTATTTGCACAATAATGTTATACATTTTAAGTTTCACCGAAAATCCTCAGCCACACAGCCTTGTAATCTCTTCTGCTTTCCTCTTCCATCGGGCATATTCCGTCTGACTTGGAAAGAATCCCGACCTCTTAGGGTGGTAGCGAGTATGGAGATTGTGGCAGCGCGAGTTGAATCCTTGCCGCTCCCTGGCTCCGAGGTATCACCCCCCACATCATCCACCCAAGGCTCAAATTACGTTTGCCACAATCGGGTTCCATTCGCTAAAAGCGGGAAGCCAAATTAGTACAGTTCCTTATTACCGGATACATCGTGCGGGGAGTAAGTGGCCGTGAGAGATCGACGGTGGCTTGAAACGTCTTGCAAGTTTGTGAGAACCAAGAACCAATACAAACGAATTTTTGTAGATTGCTCCTTCTTCTCCTTCAATCCCCAAGCTCTCGTTATTACCGCGAAACAGGGAATATACCAGGGTACAGTTAGCGGCAAAGGTACTTCAGACCTGGTGGTGTAGCGTGGATTTTAGAAGCATGTCTTTGGAGGTAATCACGATGCTCCGCGGAACATAGATAGGAATTAACATAGTGTCATCTTCTCCTTCGGCTTTTATCCATGCATTTTCACCGACATCCTTTCAAACCAGTCTGCTAGGCCGTATTCTGAAGTCGCAATCAGCTCAACTTCCTCACGTTCTTTCTAAATACCCACCAGGACACTATGATATTCACTACCTGGCCCTGGCCCGGCAAATTCCGCGTCCCTGCTGTGCGGGGAAGTATTATTGCCGAGTGGGCGGGGGTATATTTCGCGTATCAAAAGCAGGAGAACAACGATTAGCGAAGCAGGGTCCCGTTTGTGGCAATTGTAGTTCAAACCTGGCGATACAAATCCAGAAGACATCGATCGGGTGAATACTGCTCCACGGAGCAGCACTACCAGTCTACCATCAGTGCGCCTGAAATCACACCGTTTTCTTCACCGCATCCTGGTTCATACCAGCCATATCTGTAGTTAGCCAGATAGTAATTTGTCTGGTATGCACAGCCCAACTCTTCTCCATGTCACCATCCAGACCCTGATTCGGTAAGCTTAAATTTTTAGTTACGCGAAAGGTGTGATCACCGGTGGGGCGGAGTATCATTCAATTCAAGTTTTTGTGGCGTCCGGGAGAAGCCCAAGTCAACACTTGCGTGTTTCTGTGTCCATCTAGCTCTGCCCCGGAATCCCCTAGTTCATCATTTCTCCGAGGAGTGAAGGTGTCAGAATAGTACGGTGGCAGCAAAGGGGCGTTGATCTTAGACACAGAGCCACGTTATTATGAAGAGTTTTGCACGGACAGCCATAAATATACAGATGTTATTGGGCTACTTCAGATGGAGTTCTAACAAAACATACTTGCCGCTAAATGCTGGATATTGAGGCTATTCAAGCAGTTAAAGACTTCGAATAACTGATACTTCAAACCCAGATTTAGAACCATAATATACGAATGGTGAAACTTAGTAGAACCAGAAATGTGGATACCCTTCATATCAAGAATGTCTCATTGCGAAGCTTCGCCATCTAGCCGGCTTGCTCGGAGGCGTCGGGGATTAGGGGTCTGTCATACTCTAAATAGAGTGAATACAGTATGATTAAAACAAACAAAATAAGAATGTCTCAGCCACTCAGAAGTTTTGGTACTTACCTATTTTGTGCCTGAGAACTTGCTTCATACAAAGCCCCTTACCTACATGCTGCTACCGACCCCGAGCAGCAGCAGAAAAGCCACACAGCTTATAAGGGCGCTAGATGGTTTGGGTGTCAATACTTTGAACTTTGGATCCACAAGCTTGCAAGCTAGAGTTTCCTGCCATCAAAATTTGCGGATTTTCCGGATCGCCCGCTAGTGCTCTTAAAATAGCCACATAAGGCAGTTTAGAACTTGGCGTTTTAGCAAGTTATGTCGTAGAGTGTTAAGAATATTCTGGGTTTGGAGAAGAGCCCTAGAAGTTCTAGTGGGGTATGGCTTTTTTCCGCCAAGATACCTCGGAGCACGACCCTGTACCCCGTGTCCGTCGACAAAGTCTGAATTTTAAACTTATTGTGAAACCCCAAAGTGTGAACCTAACTATTGTAATTAAAGCATTGTGCAAGAGGCTACAAGAGCTGGAGAGGTCACACTCTGGGTGATCGAGACATTGCCGTCCCCACAAATATCCTCTGAAACCACATCTGTAGCCTCGCATGCGCAGTAACGTTAAATTATAAAACTTAACGTCTAACAAGTACTTAAGTATATACTAGCAATAGTACTAGAACCACCATTGCGGCACCCGACATGGTGCTTTTGTAGGCCGAGTGAGGATAAACAGTCAAGAAGGCATAAATACTGCTTTAAACATCCAAAAATTCGCCAGTTGTTAATAAATTTGTATTAATATCCGCAATAGGGTAGGCCAAATATTCCGATGAGATGACATGTGTAGCGCAAGACTCCGCTGCCAACCATCCACCATCATGGTTCCGCTGGACGAATTCTAACTCCCAAACCAGGATCCTGCTACCGATGTCCTATGGTATGTGGAAGGGCAGTAGTGGAGGTGCAGAATTCGGGTCGGCCAGGGACACCTGTGTTTGCAAAAGCCAACACCCGCTGCTAGTTGCTGCACTGCTAGCGGGCTCCTCACGAATTTCCCAGTGTCACGGTTGATACCTGCAAAGATATCTATCAGCCGGCTGTAGGTGAATGCCAGTGATGAGCCCGCAACTGTCAACTAACTTGCTTCTCGAGTAGTCTAGAACAAGTCATGTTTATGATCACCAACGCCATATTTCAGAACTCCTACATGATGGTGTGCGGTGTGACTCCACATTACTTGTTCGCCGGTTTTATAAACCTACGATTTCGTGCGCGAATCGAATTCGGAAACTTATCAGGTTTGGGAGGTAGTTCCTGATATTCAAACATCTCCGAGCAGGGACTGTTGATGAACCCACAAATCTCAATGACCTTGATGTAGTCTGACCAACAATCCCGTTGTTTCACTGCGGTAATACCCTCTGCTCTACCACATTATCTCTAGCAACTATAGAGAATAATTATTGACCAGGGCAGAGAAACAGTTACAGCAGCTAACCTAAGGCATTCTGTTGCACAATATCCTTCATGTTTTTCGTGTATCCGTCTCGTTGCAAGGGTGCTGAGGGAGAGAGTGGTCGTGAATTCGAAGAGGGTTGTGGGGTAAGAACTTCTCTCTTTTTAGGGTGTGATGTAAAACATTCTCCAGCTCCCAGTTGAAAACTCAAGCCGACTTCACACCAAAAACTCCATTTAGTGGGAAACGGCTGCTGACCGCAGGCGGACTATTCAGTGGACGAAACATAGTTTTTCTGCATGACCACGTACATGTGGTGTTACGACGCGTCACCGCCTTCGTATTGCATTTTGTGGTTCCATTTCGAGAAAGTTGATCCATTCTAACGTCTTGAAAAACTGCTTTTTCAAACGGAGTTAGAGAGGTCGAAATTGGGCTTTTGGTGATTGGAGAACGCGTTCTCAGTGTTGCCAGACGATTTGTGCACGATTAGAGGGCTGCGATTAAGTTTCACGCGTCCTCACGGGGCGGAGGCATTTTGTGTCCGCTGCCCGGCTGGGCGGATCGTTACGAGCATGCGACTCCGCTTCACAATGCTCTATAACGACCATTCTGAGAGTGAAGAAGCAGAGATGAGCGATCTACGGTGTTTCGCAATTTTCATAGGGTACCAACAGATGAAGTACGGTCAATCTCAATGAAAGATTTTAGTCTAAACATCGTTTTGAGCAACAGGAGAGCAGAGCTCGAGCTGCGAGAGGAGAGAAAAGGTTACTGTGCTACCCTGGCAAAGTTATATGTAATGAAACAAGGCCTAGGAATGAGCAGGCCTTGGATGTTAGCCAAATATACAGCATATAATTCACTTCTATGCTCCAATCATAGAACAAAGTTCTGGGCTACATATCGCCCAAGGCAGACCCTTCCAAGTTTCTAATCAAATCCTAGTTAAAGCCAGCAAAGTGAATAAACGTAGAAGAACACTTTCGTTCCACTGCGGACACTCATTGTCTGACAAAGCACAAGCTCTGACTATGGAAATTTTAACCACGCCAAGATTAATCACCCCAACCGTTTATACAGTGCTTGATTACATACGTATACGTGTCAATTTGGATGTGAATTTGTTTTCGGTGTAGACACTTCATGGTCTTTGCAGTCGGGTTACACAAACCCAGATCTCCAAACTCGTGAGCTTCATGTATCCAATAGTGGGTTATCTAGGACATGGGCCTAGATAACTATAGGAAGGATTGACAAGACAACTTAGAACTTGATAGAGGTTTGAGGTTTTATTTTCGGGGAATGATGCCCAAGATATGGCATTGACTTGCGGCATCGGCGAGTATCAATGATATTTTAGCAGGGTTCGGAGCGCGGCAAGTCGCCTGTCAGGGGTGGAATATCTACCCTAGAATGACCAACTGATGAGAAAATAGATAAATGATAGTTGGAATCTCGGGAATCTCGAAAGATCACTTTCGCGCATCGCCGTCTGGTTGAATCCAGGGGCGATAATTGTGGAGCATTTGTATCCGTGGCTGGGGTTTCAGGCAAGCAACAGATATTGCAGCCTGCAGGATGTGAAGTATTGAAACTCTAATTCTGTTATATCATGCAGGTATTGAGCACGGTGGGATTGCCATCTCGATAGAACATTCTAGTAAAATAAGCGAAGAGAAGGGGCATTGTAGGCGTAGATAGTGTGAGGAATAGCTACGGGGTTGGCGCTTCACCACCACCATACATCTATGGGATATCGTTCTCCGAACAGTCGCGGTCCCCTGTCAGTGGCTGTGGAGGGAGGCTGGGTCGCCGATTATCCTCTCGGGGGTTTCGCCGTAATGGTGGTGATGGTGTTACCCCAAGTTCGGTTTCTTGAACACATGTAGTATAATGAATGTGATTTATGATGAGTATGTCTTTGAGTAACAATGCAGACGCCATCTGCAGCCGCGGGCGAATTATATATTTAGGGCGCGAGAAGTACCCTATCTCAATCACAAACGTCTTAAAAAGCACTTCATGTTACAGAGTTACTGGGGTCTAGATAGGACAACTGATTTCTAGAGCCGTTTTTCATATATTTGTTTATTCGTCATGCAGCCAGGTACGCCACGAGACACTGCAGGGGGGCCACGTTCCCTTTGACACATGGACTCATGGTAACAGATCTAGAAACCCAAGCTCTGCCATGCCAGATTCCCATCTTTCTGACGGGCAGGAGTTCCATACATTATAACTTGTTCTTTTCTACATTACTTCAGCTGTCAGGGTATCATCTTGAAGACTACGGCTATCCCGAACGCGTACGGTTCCCAGTCATCAAAGAGTAACCAGACACCCAAGCAGTAATAAGTATGCCCCTTACTTCCAAATGGGGAAAGAGAGATAAAGTGAGGTTTGGTCCGTTTTCCTGTACTTCAAGACCTCAAATTCGTGTCTGTGCAAGCGATCCCTATTTTTTGTAATACTCCGACCGCTATGGTGTAACATGGTGTTACCCCCAACACTCTCGCTGAGGGCCAGGTATGAGATTGTACTCTAAATTCCGAAATACCTCCATGGCCATGGCGCCAGCCTTACGGGATGCATAGTTCTAGAAGATCTGCTCCCGGAAAAATAAATAATGTAATGCCCCGTGACATTAAGCCCGAGCTGCAGACTTACTCAATTAGCCGTGGAAGCAGTTGTGAAGTCTCAATTGTAAAAGTGCTTCTTCGCGATCGAATCTTCTCCTACCACCGCCGTACTTTAGTGACCTCTTGTCGCTTAGTGGTTGTTGTGTAGAATACACTTTTATAAAACCCCAAACTTTCTTATTACTGGACTTTTTGTTTCGCTCTTCACCGCTATTCGCAAGTTGGAATGGTGGAATCCTAAATCTTGATTTTCGACGGATTTGACTGAACGTTGGATAATGTAGGTATGCATTTTTTCTTCCCGTTTACCACATAAGGGGGCACACCTTCTCGTTCCCATAATTCTTCATGCTGTAAGCTATGGAAAACTCCACGCGTACCGCACGTCCTACAGAATTTCGAAAAAACAAAAAAAAAGAAAATGGATAGGGGAATCGTAATGTTGTGTTGGAGAATCAAAAAAAAATGCATATTGTGATCCTAAATAGAAACTACCAGGTCACTCACCGGTTCAATTAGTTTTGGACTTCTTTCTGCATGTGCTCTTAAACTTGTAGCGCATTCGGTCATTCCGAGGCCAATCTTTAGCCGCCAAGCGCCACAAAACGTCGCTTTCAAAAGGATGTCACTCGATTTGGCCCCAAAATTCCCTGACTTGGCAAAAATTGTGTGGAGAAAAAGCTCCGAGATTAGAAAAAGACAGTTTTTCGGAATTTCTCTTTGCGACCAAAATAAATAATTGAGCTTAGATATATAAGAGTCCGTTTTATTTTTTAACTTTTAATGACAGGCTAAAGATGAAACATTAAACCCTTCGGCTACAGCCGACTATACATAGATCCCCACATACCGACTAGTCATGAACGCCCCCTGAACTGCAAGTGATTGTGCATGCGAAGCTTTCACTGGATGTCATGTACGTTCAACCCAAGTTGGTAATGTTTCACTGCAGATCATACTAACTACTACCAGGCCCAATATGGGAGGCTTCGAGTTGATCTTATCAGCATCGCCTTGTACTGTAAGCCCACTGGTCTTGCGGGAAACAAAAAATACGGGGTCGTGAGCAACTTCTATGTCCTTATCAAGTCTCATTCCTTTTTCTCTTGATTCCCCACTGCCAGACAGACAGGGAACGTGGATGTACTGCTACTCATTTGCACGGGCCGCTATACAACGTTAACGTCGTGAAAATGTCTCTCAGAGATGTTATTCTGCAAGTTCTCTTAAAATTCCAATAAGGGCAACGTTCGCTTCCATGCAGGCTCCACCTATCTTGATTACTTACAATTGTGCCTTATTCCTCAAACATGGCCTCAATCAGTGTACATGATAAATACCGGCCTGGTCCGCTCTCTGATGTCTATTTGCATTATTGTGCTCTCACATCAGTTCCTCCACATCCGACGTCCTTCTGAATCGATATATATCCGTTCATCAAACACCTTTCTTATAGCTTCCTCACGATTTACCTCTACCGTAATGTCCAATTTCGAAAACGAGTCAAATATTACCACCAGATCTGGTATTTCTGCCGCCTCACGCACTGAGAGTAAGCATGAACTTGGATCCTATTCCCGTGAGTATTCTCATAGAAAGTATAGTAGCAGCAACCTCCGCCAATCCTAACACCACTACAACCCACGCAACCTCGACCTCTTTGGCCACAGAAAGTAATGCATCCTGACCGCTTAATCAATAGCCGTATCGCGTAGATATCGACCACTGACAGTATAGCATCTAGGCTCTACCGCTAGCCTCACTCCAGAGAACTTGCTATGCCTCGAAGATTCCTACGATTATGCTATGGACGTCTGGTTGTCACAGCGGAAGAAGGACGACGCGGTCAGATTTTATTCAGGGGATTCAAACCCGTAGGATTTGTGGGCGTTCCAATGTTAACGTAGTTTCT
The DNA here is from genome assembly GCA_015178995.1 of Trichophaea hybrida. Classification (NCBI taxonomy): domain Eukaryota; kingdom Fungi; phylum Ascomycota; class Pezizomycetes; order Pezizales; family Pyronemataceae; genus Trichophaea; species Trichophaea hybrida. Next base: position 1,055 of record WHVE01000832.1, on the reverse strand, counting down.
GGGGAATTATTGATGCATGGTTTTGTTTTTCTAAGTATGGTACTTTGGTCGTTTGTTATTTGCCGATATCCTCTGGGCGAGATATTCTACACTCAGCTCCACGGTTATACCCTCATTGATGCGAAATCTATGCTTTCGAGTCTCAGAGTGGTGTCCTACTTGAAATCTAGGCAGCCGCAGCGCTTAAGCAGGTGTGGTTGACATTAAGCGCCTAAGCGACCAACGCCGCATGAGTGTATAAATTCAGCCGCCGCATCGGACAGTTAGACTCCGGCTCTCTGTTGTCATCGATTTTGCTTGAATATATCTCCCACTTGACAAATTGAATTCGCACCATCTCCTGCGCAGGTACTCTGCGCAGCCTTGCTTGTTTAACTCGTACCTATTGTATAACACATTTGTCAGTCCAAACCTGGCGAATTAACATCCAGTATACGTAGTCGTATTACCCTAGGGTAGGGTGACAGTTTTCTGCACTTACGGGCCAAGGAAATCCAAGAAGTGATTAGTCGCTGTCACGGAGAACGTAGAGAGAAACCCGAGCCGAAGAACTAACCGAAGGGTTACAGTGTATTCAAACGGCCTTGAGACCTCGTATCCGGAGACAAAACACGGAATTGTTGAAACTTAATTGAGACAGTAACTTTGATGGGGATACCTCCATCAAGCAAGTCTCAGCCACTTAGAAGTCTTAATATTTTTCCCCCTGCTGCTGCAAGACTCGTTGTCAAAGATTTGAGCAGTTCGATCTCACCAGTGAACCGCCCGACTGGGTGGGCGAAAGCTATCCAACTCGTGAGACGAAAATATAGTCACCCATTAAGAATACCATTGCTAGGTGTAGAGTACAGGCGGAACCTACTTCCGGAACATATGAAAGTTTTCATATGCCTAGAAGCGTTAAAGTCTAACTACATGTGGTGTAGAGGTCTCGGGATGTGGTGGCTGCTGTGCGGCATATCCTGGGGGGCTGTCATGTCCTGTATCTAGTCTTCTGGGGCTGGTACCGATGCCACAGATCGAAGAAATGGACGAGGAGTGAGAAAATTGCTTTG
>WHVE01000831.1:0-54859 GCA_015178995.1 Trichophaea hybrida | reverse complement strand
ACTGATTCGACATACACAAAGAACGCCGTTTAATTTCGCCAACGCAGTAGGAGCGGTGTTGAGTTGATGTTCGAAAGCTCGTTTGGAGAGTTTTATGGTGGATACTCTACTAACTAACCCTGGAGTACTGCGTTCGCGTCGAGTTGCATCTTCTGTAACCACAGCCTTATGTGCTCTTTGCGGATGGTTGCAGAATGATCGCTCTAAAGTCCGATGAGTTGGGATATATCGATATCCTGTCCCAAGATCCCCCGTTCGTATGATTCTATGTGTGCCAAGTTATTGTCTGATGAACAGGGGCCTGAAGGTATTGGACTTACTGGCCTACATTGAATTAAGACTTTTTGCCACATGTCAGGATCATCACATGAACGCCACCTCAAGATTGCACTACACGTAAGCCAGGATATGGTATATATAGTAGTCTCCAACAAGTGATTAGGATTGACTTTCAAGGCTACGCTGACGACTGGCGGGTTACTCGAAGCCTCTCATTGCCTTTGGGATAACCACGCGGCGCTTCTGTGTGCCGTATGTAGAATATGGACTAACCTTGATGGCACTCTGATAGACTAAAGTTGTACTCGTGGGCGGAGAATTGTAGTGAGCGTGCATACTACATATCGAGACACCATGGACAGTAAATAGGGAAAACATGAGGTAAAACAGAGGAGCTTGTAATAGATCAAAAAAAATAAAGAAGCAATCTACAGAAATTCGCTCCCATAACCGGTTAGCCATCAGTCGCTGGCACCTAAGATTGGATGGGTATACGTTAGAAATGACAGAAAATCCACAGAAGCCTCATAGATGCTTTTTACTCACTGACAATTTGGTAAATCATGCAGAGGCATTCGCAATAAATTTCCGAAGCCTTCCGTCAGCACCCCAAAGCCACCTGGAAGCCTTGCTGTACAAATCCCTTCTATGAGGCTTTTGTGATTTGCTGTTCATCTCAAAGGTATTTACCGTGCCGTCTGATGCGTACGTCCCAAACCTATAGTATACAGGTAAGTATCAATAGACGAGTATTTTTGAGTGATTGTGGCAATGTGCTTTCGCTGGTGGATCGTATGAGATAAACACTCCAACTATGTTGATGACTGTCTATTTGATCTTCCGGAACTGTTCCACACGTCAGTCCTCTCGCTAATGTCAGCGTGGATCTGTGACGGCCTTACTCTCACCGCTGGGCTAGATATCGGGCACCAATTACGACTCGATGATCCTCCTTTCTATGCGGCTTATATCTTGGACGTCGGGATCTATTCGTAGACTTCGCTCCCGTCGTTGGGAATTTGGATGTGGGCGGAAGTTCAATGGTATGGTTGTTTGTCGATACCGAACGAAGTAGTTATTGACGAACCGGTCAGAAGTGATGCCTTAATATAGACAGGACTCAATACCAAAAAGCTCTCTTGTGAAGGAGTGGTCGAGTAGTAGCCCTAATCTAAAGAACGGCTATTCTGGTCGCCTACAAGGCCGGTCGATCATGGACTTCCGCTTTTAGCGCTTCGCTCGTTACGCATGAGGCGAATTCGGAAAAGTCTAGGCACAGGAATGTTCTCGAATACGTCAATTCCTACGATCTTAAAAAGCCTGGAGCTGCTATATGAAAAAATGCGAGCTTTTAACGATAGACGTAAGTCGGTCGGTCTATTGGGTCCCGGATAAACGGGTTAAATTGTTGTCGTACGCGTAGAGTTTCGATTTGCGTCTTGTCCAGTCCCAAACTCACTCTAAATTATCTCCAACTACTAAACAGCCATTGAAAAGATGAATCGGAAAATGGGTAGATCTTGCTTTCCACAGTTTAAATACTGGGAAAGACAAATCTCAGAGGCACCACCAAGGGTAAAACACCGGAGAATGCTAAAGTTTTTATATCTCCTCCTTCTGGTTCTCATTCCCTGATCCCCCACCAGCCCACCGGCAGCCATATCTTTCCTGACGCCAAGGGATCTGGCGTCGCAAGGATAACCAATGCTTCGATCGCGCAAGCGCATGCGAGTTGCGGGCTCAGCCAAGCTGAAGGATAAACATTCAACCTAGAGTACGCAGCGCTTGGTAAATCAATGTTGAGACATGGAGATGCAAATGCGTATAAAGTAGGTACAGACGTGTCCGAAGTTCATGCTGACCGATGGGTAAGCTAGACGAAGAGGGCATTGACCCTCTCGTATCTTCCTAATCAAGTACATTTCCCCTACTTCAACCTTCAATTAATACATTCTACAGTACACCTGGTTTACCGGGCGGCGAAGACACTCGCTCGGAAAGACGAGATCCCGGGGTATATATAATAGACCAACCCAAACAAAACGCAGAACCCAAGCCCGGTATGTCTGCCTCCCATCTTGAAGGAAATATATGGCAATTGCTAAACCCAAGACAGAAGAAAAAAATATAAAGCCAAACCCTGCAAACCCATTACCATAACTCCAACGAATCCCCAACGCCTAAGCACTGGCTGTTTCATCAACATGCAGCCTCTTTAACTCCCTCGTACCCTCTGAAAACAAAAACGCGCCCGGAACGACTACGCACGCCAACACAGCCTGCAACGTCAGAGCATTCTTCATATCTCCGTTCTTGGTCTTCATGGCATCCATCCCGAGTAGCATTACCGCACCAATAAACTGCCCTCCACACCACAACAAACTACTCGTCCACTCCGGCGCAACGGGATATGTGAACTCCACAGCCAGCTCCAGCGCCAGTGGCATCAAACAGAAGCTGGTACCGCCCATGATTGCCGCAACTGCAAACGGTCCTGCCAACATGCCATCTTTTGGTGCAAACACAAAGGCCACAAAGCATGCCCCGATGATGGGGACACAGATCTTAACCGCCAGAAAATACGAATGTGTGCGATCCACAATTGGAGATACGATTGCAGTGCTGATGAGTCCGGTGACGATAAGTAGTGCTCCGGTTATTCCAGCCTGATCTGCAGTGTATCCCCGAGGCATCATAATTTGATTTAGCAGAGATGAGAAAGCGTTGAAGAGTCCGACGTAAATACTGAACATTGTCATCATGATCCAGAAGTTGCGGTTGCACTTGATTGCGCTTATGGTTTCTCTAAAGGTAGCCTTTGCTTGACTGCCACTCGCACTTGGTGGGGACGGAGGATGCGCTGGGAATCCAGCCCAAAGTAGCGATCCAACTGTGGTGATGATAGCAACAATTAGTACCATGTTTGGAATATCGGAGGCCTTGGTCGCAAGCATGGGGTCTATGAGTTGGGCCAGGGCTGCGCCGATTGGGTTCGAGAGAGATACGACGGCGGTGGCAGAAACACGCCCCCGCTGAGTGAACCAGAGGTCGCTGTAGTGCGGGGCAGCGTTCAGAAAAAACGGCTGACTGAAACCTATCAAGATCTGACCAAACATGGTAGCGCTATAAGACTGGTACTTAGTTCCTCCATAACGAATCCAGCTTCCGGCAAGGGCAAGTGATGAGGCGAGGAGGAGGGTTGGCTTGATTGAGTATCGCCGGAGAAGGTGAATCACAGCGCTGCGGCTTGTTAGTGCTTTGAGTGCTTGGCCTAAAAAGACGAAAACGTACGGGGTTGCAACAATATATGCGAAGAAAGTCACAGTACTGAGCCAGTTCACGGGCGTTTCCGAAGAGAGTTTGAACCACTTCGCCGTGAGGTTCGACACTGGGGCGAATGTGAGCCAGCCCCAGGACACAGCAATATTCATCATCATCAACACGAGGATACCGATCCATCGTCGCTTGTACACATGGTACCGAACAGGACCAGAGGCGGCTGCTTCAGTGGCGGTTGTGGAGCGCGCATGGAGTTCATGGGTGTCAACATGGACGTCGACGAAGTTCTGGGTCTTTTCTTCGGAATCGCGTGCTGGAGAAAAGGCCATCGCGGGGATTGGCGGAGCTCAAATAGGCGGCCTTCTGGATCGGAAGATGAAAGAGAAGCACAACGGTCTACAGGGAGAAGCTGGGATTAAGAAGTACAGAGTTCTTAAGTCCGACCTATAGAAAATAGGTTGTCTGCGATTTTGTGGGCGTAGATAGAGGGTAGGGTCTGGAATAACACATTTTGAGTGCCTCGTGCATTGTTACGCTAACCCCAACATGATATCGATTATATTTCACAAGGTGTGCCCCTTGCTCGTTGCCCCGAAAGCCTGATACGTCTGTCTTCCTCACGGATTTTGCCGTGTTATGTTCTCAACAATTGTTCAGGACACAGTCGACAATTGTACCCATCATCTTTGGACCGTCATTATTACTTTCCATAAATCCATTGAGGGATTGAATGAGTTCCCTGAAATGTAGGAAGTGGAAATGAGGTACTCTGTCATATTAACGCCCTTTCAACAATAAGGTGTCTTCGTTGAGTAAGTTTCTCTTTTTTTTTTTTCAGCGGCCGCGGCTGAGTTGCATCCCGCGTCCTGGAGAAGCATAGGTTATTGGCCTCGCGAAAAACTGTCTCAGAAGGCGGGGAAGTAAAGAGACCTTTTGTGATGCGCATCCATCAGGCTCATTCCTGTGAGCATGTCTAAAAATCCATCAAACGCCTTAATCGTGCAACTCACACAGAACCGGTCTAGCGCGTAAAATCAATGTAAATTCTAGTCAGCAGCCAAGACTTGCTCCAAATTGTCGCACTCGCCCTCACACCCAACACCAACTGGGGGGTATGCACACACACAGTCACAAAGCCCTCACCTCATCCAGCAGCGTCCCTCTCAGGGCCAACGTCAAAGGTTCGTCCCCCCATGATGGTGAACCACAATCCGCCACAACACCTTCGCTTGCTTCTTTCTTTTTTTGCGATTAGAATGTGACCTTATTGGAATTGGGCATGATCGCTAAACTTTTGTCGCGCGAATTGTCGTCGTCGTTGTCGACGTCGCTGTTCCCACCCCCCTCTTCGCTGCATGCGGGGAGGGGGGGGATAGTGCGGTCTGTCGGTGACGATGACGACTGCGCAGATATTGCATGAATTGTAGATGAATGAGGAAGAGCTACGTCTACTGCGCATTGCGGTGGGCAGCCTTGCCGACGATGACCACAATGCCGAACCCACACCTGCCATCGCGAATGCCCAATCCGCCGACACCGATATTGCAGACATTGGGAACCTACGCGATGAAGACCTCGACAGCCTGCTCTCGCAACTCCAAGAAGGTTTATCGCAGCAACCCGAACCTGTACCTGCAGCTGCACTCATCCCACAGGATAACAGCAACACCGAGTTCCACTTCGACCCGGGACTTTTGGAGCAAATTGTAGATGCGCTTTCTCGAGGAGACGGTGCTACCGCAGTCAAGGGGGGAGACAGCAACTTCGCGATACAGCAGGCCTTTGAGACGTTTTCGCGTTCTGGTAATGATGACAATTCACAGAATTCCACACCGACACCAGAGCCGCCAAATCATATGGTGCAGCAGCGGCAGGAACATGCCGGGATCTTGATTTCGAACGAGATATATCGACAGCGGAATGGGACTGGGGATGTGCCGGAAGACGACGACCCCGAGAAAGCAGCCGAGAGAGAACGGGTACGCGAGGAAAACCGCGAACGAAAGAAACGATGGAGAGAGGTCAATCAAGACAGGAGTGAGTGATAATGACGATTCATTTGATATGAATGGCCTCTGATACCCTCTAGATAAGGACAACGATCTGCGCTGTCGCGTTACCAAAAGGGCCGCCCGACTTTATGGACAGCAGTCGAGTCCTGCGAAGTCGGCCTGGATTGCGTCAGAATTCAATAAGCGCAAGCAGAAGCGAGAGCAAAAGGAGAAGGCCAGGGGTGATGGCTCGAGCCTATCCAATGTCTTCAACACGCAACTACAGGTGTTTAACGATTTCAGGTCAGGCGATCCGCAGCCACAGTTCACCATGGATGGCCTTGTAGATTTGATAATGAGGGCGCCACCGGAGGTAGTGACTGAGTTGCACAAAGTTGCTACTGAGATCTCAGGAGTTCAGCTGCCTCTAGTTCCTGCCAACCACAATAACTTCGCAGCCAAACCTCCTCCACAACAGCCATCGTTTCCCCCAACCTCGGTTATGCAGGATCAGGTCAACCCTACTCCCCAGCCTCCCGAACAAGGTCGGCCAGAGAGCTCGGATGCCACCACTCTGGAAGGCCTTCTCCAAGGGCTTGCCGCAGGGGGAGAAGTTCCCGAGGGGTTCGATTTGATATTAGCAGAGTTGGCCGGCGAGACAACGAAACCACCGACTTCTGAACCGGAACCCGCCGTCGAATCTCCTAAGCTTATACCAATAGAACCACCTCCCACCCCGGAGGGTATGGAAATCGACAGCAATTTCGATGAGATAAACGTCGATGAACTCCTTGCAGCCCTCGCAGCGGCTAATTCAGACCCAGACCTAGCCCAGGATGTGTTGGGAGATACCGTCATGAGCACGCAGGACTGCGACGACGACGACGACCGCTTGGAAGCTCTAAATGCGTTACTCGGATCAGATGGCGAAGGCACGGATTTCGACATGACGGAAGAGGCGCTAGAGAAGATTATTAATGAATGTGGCATTGATCTGTCAACTGCCGACGTCGGGGATTTGACTGCGCAACTCGCCTCGATCGACGAGGCCCTGTCCCAGCACAACGAAGAAACTATCTTAGACATTCCTCCAGAGGTACTTGAGGGCATGTCGGTAGAAGAAATCAATCAGCTGTTGGGCGCTCTCAACAGCGCCGAGGAACCTGTCCCCGATGTTTCTCCTACACCACCGCCGCTCCAAGATTTGTCCGCGCACTACACCCCCGAAAATGTCGCGGCAATTCTCAAAGCCATCTTTGAAGGCATCACACCCCCACTTCCCCAGCCTACGAAACGACAACTGCCACCACCACCGCCGCCACCACCACCCCGCCCGATGTTTCAGTGTAGCGTTGATGTCCTCCGTCCACCCACCTCCATTGAAGCCAAGAGACTGGTCCCGCTAAAGCCACCGCCGTATATGACTATGCCCCCCAGAACCAGTACCAGTATTGGTGTGGTACAGCTACCGATTCCGCTACCTCCGAAACGGAAGACTGGGGAGGAGGAGAAGAAGATCAAGGCTATGGGATTCCCGCCGTTGATGGCAGGAATCAAGAGGAAGGCGGAATAGAGGGATCATTTACGAGATGCATGGAGCGCAGAGTTCGTCGGTTTTTGTTTTTTCACCTTGGCGTTATAACTTGAGTGTGGGGCTTTCTTTATCTTTGGGAGGAGGCGTTAGGGCAGGCTCAAAAAGTTTTTCATTTATTTCTTGATAGATGTATGGTTTCGTATGTTGCAAAAAAGTTTGGATGTAAAATGACCTGTTATTACGATGTAGAGTACCTACTGGATGGTATTTTGGGCGGTGGTGGGGGTGAAGTTTGGAACAGGTGTCATGCTAGGTAGTACGAGTACTAAGTATGTACATAGAGCTGCGTGGGTACTAAGAAGTACCATTCGCTGCAGAAGTCTTGTATTCCCATCCCTTCGCCCCTTCATGCAAGTAAAGTACTTTCGCGTCTATTTTTGGCGATTTGGCGTTGAGCCCGTACTGTCGAGTACACCATACACCATAAGGCAACCCCCAATATATGCACAGACGATCCAACAACCTGGGTTCGCGAATGTCTGACTTTATTGCCCACGAACCACTGCCCTAACCGACCCACTATCTACTACTACGCCTACAACATCTCGACAGCACCGTAGCGGCAATAATGCCACTGCTCAACAGCCTGCTCCGTCCTCATCGCCGCGGCCATGGTAGCACCACCACCCCCGCACCTCCCACCGTCGCGACATCCCCGCCGCCATCCGACGCCGCAAACACCCCACCACCACCATCAGCCCTCTCTGCGCTCCCGCCACTAGACATCGGCTCGCCAGACCTAGGCTCACCAGGACAATGGCTCGAAGCAAAAGCCGCGAGTGCTGCTCCGGTTGTGCAGCCTCCTCCTCCACCACCACCGCTACCCCCAACGCCATCCACTGCAGCGACAGCAACCCCCGCACCTACCTCCTCCCTCTTCTCGCGAACATCAACACCCTATACCACATTGTCGTCCGAGATTACACCGAAACCTACACCTCGCCCAGGCGCCAAGACTTCAAATAATATCATGTCGGCCGGACACCCCTTGGGTGCACAGGCGGCGGCGGCGTTAGGCGCAGGGGGAGGTGGTGGGCCGCAATTATATACACACGTGCTTACCACCGAGAAACCGGAGAAGATTAAAGAAAGCAGGAAGGACAAACTAGGTCGGTTGAATCCAATGAGTTTGCTACGGAGAAAATCGAGCCAGAGAGATCTTGGGTTGGATAAGGATAGACTTAGGACTACGATGGACTTGCCAGATAATTTTGATCCGGGGATTATTTACGGGACCAGGCATCCGGACTGGAGTAGTCATCCCAAGAGGGGACCGGAAGAACAGAGGAGGAGTTTGAGCCCCGTGCCGATAGGTCCGAGTCGCGATGGAAAGTTACAGCTGATGCTGGATCCCGGGGATGGGGAAAATATTGATGCTAGGATTAGTATTTCGATGTCTCCGGAGGATGTGAGACATTCTCCGCCGGGGTGGAGAAAGTATTGCCGCTACCACCGTCGCCGCCAGGTAGTCCGCCACCACCACCCCCGCCCCCACTCGTGAATATTGAGACACTCAAGCCCGATGCAATGTTACCAGATATGCCAATCACCCCGGCAACTATAGTACCGCCGAAATCGCCAACACACTCTGTTGAAGGTGTGGATACGCCAATAACTGAAGGACGTCGTGGTGTAACGCTGGTGGACCATCCGTTAGGAATCAACCAAGTCGTCAACTCCTCCCGCTTTAGTTTCGAGGGGAGTAGTAATGCTCCGAGTGCTGCAGCATCTATAAAGCAGAGAGATGATGACGACGATAGATCTTCGTTTGCGGATGGTAGTTTCCAGTTTGATCTTGATGACGATGGGGATGAGGATGATGGGTTTGCACGGGCCAATGAAGGGATATTTGAACATGAAAATACCAACATTTCCGACCAGTACAGCGCGCTCGAGGCTGCGGTTAGTGCAATGCAGCTAAGCATGGCACAAGAGCAGCAAGGCATTGGAATGGCGGTATCAGACGATGTTGCAATCCCACCCCAGACTGGAGTAAGCTTTGGTACGGATATGGACCTGCCGTCTATGGATCCACAACCTCTGAAGCAACCTAAAGAAATCGTTCTGAATTCCAGGAAGCGACTCGCCAATCCGCGCGGCTTAGATTTTAGTGACAACGACTTGGACTTTATCGACGATGAGCAAGAGCTTGCGGGTTATGAGGATGATGACGATGATATGTATTTCGACGATGGCGTCATCACACAGATGTTCCCCGAAGAACTGAGACCTCAATCATTGACAATTCAACCTCCCACCGAGGGAAATACCCCTGTATCGCCTTTTAAAGAAGACTCGCCCGGGACAGTTGACCAAGATCAAAACGCAGTTGCCGTTGTCCCGCTTGAGCCCGGCACCATAGCTGCCAACCGCCTCTCAATGGCTACAACCGGAATCTCATCCGGACTGATCCCCCAAGATGGCTCAATGGCCACGCAACCCGGCGGTCCTGCCCAGACATTTCCACCATTCCTGAACCCCATCGGCGGTGGCCTAGGATTCACCCAAGAACAACACCAATTCTACGCCCCCAACGTCAACGGCACTCTCCTCAACGGCATGGCACTAACTTCCCTCACCCACACCTTACAGCAACTCCAGCAACAACAACTATCTCTCGCCGGAGCCCCACAAAGCCCATCGGAAGGCTACGACTCAGACATCAACGAACGCCCCGACTTCGGTACAGATATGGGATTCGAAGACTTCGACTACGATGGTGATGACTATTTTGACGACGAAGCTATGGTTGCCGCAGCAAATGCGGAAGCACTAGCAAGTGACAGCGAAGGCTTTTATGGCTCCGAATTCGGATTCTACCCCAGTACTGCCAACGGGGGGCTTTCCTACGCCGGTGGATTCTTTGGTGCTGCAGGCGCAAACGGTGATGTTCTACGACCACCAATTCGTCGACCATCCCTCACACCTATATCCGAACGCTCAGAGAATAGCTACAGAAATAGCCTTGTCTCTCTCCTCCCTGGTTCCCAAAGCGGCTGGGGCTCTGCAGGGCCGTTATCACCAGGGAGTTGGGGCGCAGAGCAAGGTGAGGAACTAAGTCTTGGACAGCTACTACAGCTACGAAGGAACGCATGGGGCGGAAGTAACGGTAGCATCCGTAGCTCTGGAAGCGCCGGGGGTGGTGGGAGTCCCGCGGCTGGAAGTCCGGTGGGATGGCCAGCAGCATTGGCAGCAGTGGGGATGGGAGCACCAGCGGGGAATACTTCAAAGTTAGGCTCCGAAACGGAACAACATATCATATCCCCCTCGATCATGCACCCTGTAGTTTCTTCAGCCCCGATGTCACCGGGAGGTTTGATGACATCCGAGCAGTTACACCAGCATTTGCAGATGAGTGTTATACCGTTACATTCTCCACCGATACAACCGCCGCCAGGAATAACGATAGGGTCGACACCGCCGGGGTTGCATCATGCTGGTGCGAAGGCGATGTTGCCGACGAAGGGGAGCTTTGAAGATCCGTTGGAGAAGAAGTAGGTGGAGACTTCGTGAATGAGGGGTGGGGGGGGGGTTAATTCTTTTTTGGACGGGCTCTTTTTTTTGGTTTTTTCTCTCGTGTAATGAATGTCTATTATGATGTATATGTATATGTAGACCTTTGTTACGGTTTTTGACGTTAACGTTTTCCTAGTCTTTTCTTGGGAAGGCCTGGGTTGGCCGGTGGGTTGGGTTTGGATGGGATGGCGTAAATTGTATTGGATTTTATATTTTTGAAATTTTTTGAATTTCAAACATTTTTTTTGAGGGGGGGAATGGGAAAAGTAGATGAATGGATGGATGGGAAAGAGTAGAGTAAACTTCCCATATAATAATAATACGCTCGCTGTGGTGTGTTTTGTTTGTATACGCGGAGGGTGGGACTGGAGATGTAGAAAAACCTTGAAAAGCAATCCGGATCCTTTTACATAGCTCTAGTTTTTGCTTTTTCACATCAGATCCAATAAAAAAACTAGAGAGGTAGATACTAAATACTAGAAGTTTTAAAAAAAAAGGGTGTACATATAACGACCATTAGTTACCCAGACTCAACGCTCCCAAAAAAAAAAAAACACACAGGTCCAAAGAACAAGCAAAAACGCAACATCCAGAGCTAAGGGAAAGGGGAAATCGGTTAGTACTACAGAACACTAGCCCTCCACCGCTCCACCATTTCCCGCTGCTTATTATTCATCGCGATCTCCTGCGGTGTCAACGGAGCAACTCCCCCGCCTGCTGTTCCTCCCATAGCCATCGCGCCGTATGTCATTCCGCCAGGCATCATCATCCCATTCATTGAAGGCATACCCGCCCCCATCCCCATGCCCCTGTTTCCCCCAATGTGCATATTCCCCATACTCATCTGCGGCCTCAACATCGAGCCCCCGATTTGATGTACCAATCCTCCTCCTCCTCCCCCACCACCGCCACCACCACTAGTGTTGGGTCTAAGCATAGGCGTGCTTCTCCCCATCATCCCTCCTCCCAACCCTATACCCCCTCCATGCTGCCCGTGTAAGATGGTCGCCATACTAGCGCGTTTCTTGACCTCAGCCTGCACAGCCTTTGCCTCAACACTAAGTTTTCTCCTTTCCTCCTCATCTCTCAACCGTTTTCTGCGTTGAGCTAGTGTCTCCTCCTCTGGCGGCGGGGTGGAAGTAGAAGATCCAGCAGTAGGAGTAAAGCTAAGTTCCAAGCTGCCATCGCCAAATTTACTCTGCCTCTTTTCTTTCGTTTTGGTATCTTTCAAACGCTTCATGCGCTGCGCAAGAGTTTCCTCTTCCACCTCGTCTTCAACTTCCAGTACCGGGATCTGCGGAATCTGTGGGGGAGGAGTGGCCGAATGTCCACTTTGTTGTCTGAGCCTCTCGCGGCGGCGAGATAGTGGCTCGGCATCCTCCATTTCCTTCTGCATGAGCAGCCCTAAAGGAACGTCTTCATCCCTTCCTCCTCGGTGTGTACCCCGTGGCACGTGACCTTGGTGGTACAGAAGACCCAAAGGTACGTCCTCGTCGTCTTCAACGCCTTCTTCCTCAGGTTCTTCCCAAGCTAGATGTGGTCGCTTTTGCCTTCTGGACCGCGCCTGGACCTGAGCTACCGCATCGAGTTCCAGGAGAGTACTGCGGATACCGGAAGGGAAGGCTGAGGCGGCGGTGCGGGTTCGGCTCTTTTGTTGCTGTTTTCGAGATTCTAGTTCCGCAAGGAGTGTGGTTGGTAATGTTTCCCCGCCAGGTCCCAATGGTGGGGTGTCATTATTGGTGGAAACTTCGAACGAATGGGAATTACGCAGTTGCTGCTGTTGTGCTTCCCCATTACCACCACCATCCATTGACGAGCGTGGAGACTCGCCAGGATGCAGCATCACTGTCATTGCTACTGAATTGCGGTATTCATTTCTCATCGGCAGATGCGAGGTGCTTGAAGTGCCGGTCATCGGATGATCTGTAAATGCTGCAGCTGGTGCGTTCGCCGATGCATCGAGAATGGAATCGAGGGTTGCAACAGCTGAAGACTCCTTAAGCTCCGGTGCGACGGAGTGTACCCCCGCAGACTGCATGCTGTCAAAAAACGCGGATGCACGTAGAGCAGGTGGTAATTTGGACAGCCGCTGTTCGTCCAACTTTCGTGGTGGAACAGGGTCTGGTTCAGCCGCCTCAGGGGAGGTCCTTGCATCATTGCCCTCACCCCAAACCACGGACCGCCTATTTCCGCTTTTGTCGTCGCCGGCGGCAACATCGGATAGCACTTGTTGTGAGGCTCGTTTTTGAACTTTTGTAAGACGGTTACGAGCTTTCTCGTCCTTTGCCATTAGCGGAGGGAGATTGAGAACTGCTGGAACAGGTGCGGGATAGTAAACAAATCCAGAATCTCGTGAAGACTCAGATATAGAGGTGCCCGCGCTTGCATAGGAAATTGGCCTCAGTTCTTGTTGTGGTCGAAGCTGGGAGTTATGAAGGTGGGACGAGTGTTCGGGATTGAAGTGATTTGTATGCGGAGGAGCTATTACGGACAAAGGAGGAGGCGTAGCACCTTCGGGAGTGTAGTGTACACCGTCGAAATCCCGAAAAAAATCCCCACTAGCTGAATAAGACTCTTCCTGGTTTCCCGGTCTCAGTGCAGGGTGAATATCCTCCTCTCGGTAGTCTTGTTGGTGATTGGATGATGAGTGAGACCTAGGAGCTTCCCCGCTCAGGTCGGGTTTCTGTCCTTCCATACCTGAATTGTCATATCTTTCCTGCCGTGTCTCTCCTGCAGAGTCCTTAACTGAGACATGTTCCCAATGCCGATCTGTTCCACCGTCCAATTGGGTACCCAGGTCTCCTTTCCAGTGGTTCGTGACGATCAAAGGTGATGCTGGTGTACTTCTGTCCACCAGCACTCCGGAATTCCCTATCCCAACGCCTTCGTTCCCTTCACGCCCAAAGTATCGCGCGTCATCGTCAGCTTCCCCCGAAACCATTTCATACGAGTGCGTACTCCCGGCTCCATCACGCGAGTCTAGCCTTTGTACCATCGAGAGAATGCTCGACATATCGAAAGCGCTACCGCCGCCACCTGTCGCATCGCTGTCACGGTGAAAGTCGAGTGATAACCGAGCGGGGATATGCGTGTGAGGCAGCGGCGGCGGAAGAGTCGGAGAGGAGATTTGCGAAGAGGTGTCATCGTGATTTTTAGGCATGGTGGAGAGGTGAGGTGAAGGAAAGATGGGTCGTGCCCGGCTTGGATGGTGGGGTGGTAGCAATGACGAGCGACGAGGGACGGAACGAAATAAGGAGGGCACCGGCGACAACGAAACCGACGATAACTCTACCAACACTTATCCAAAAAGGGGCCAAAAGCTGTTTCTACTTCTGGCGGTTTCTCGGTCGCGAGGCGAACATGAAGATAAAGGCGAAGGTAAGAGTGGGTGTCATCGCGAACTTAGCCCCTGTCAACGATGATCTCCTTTATAGCCAAGGTTGGTAGAAGTACTTATCAGATAGAGTCGCCGCCCCCCAACCTCAACCTCACGCCTTCTCCACGACCCGCCTAAAAGGGCACCTGCAGACCCAAATCCTTCATTTATAATTACAATTATGTACGGTGCAATCCCCGATCCTACATTTCCAAATTAATCACTTAATCTAGGCTGCAGTCTCACAGTGTCTGAATATCATGAATAATTATTAACGTTAACCGATAGTCAACGTCAAGTGCGACTCGAAAAGAAAAGCACCTGAAATCCCGTTTTATTCGAAACTCCAGACAACTACAAAGGAGAGGAATCAACATGCTTTGAAAATCGAAAACCCACGACCTTTGAAACTGATGACATGAAGGTATGAAAAACAGAATTGTACCATACCCGGGGGTAAAAAAATATGATTGACATCATGATATCAGCCTGATTCTCAAATCTTTTATCTTTCGTTTACAGCCAGAGCCCCCTATGTTGATTTAATTGTTAGCAAGCAACTCCATGATGTTCTGTTCGGCAGACTGGAGGTCCCAATTATTACTATGGAGAATGTCCAAAATGACGCGAGCATCAACCTGACGATATTTTTTCCTGAGATGCTTGATGGCAGTCTTTGTAGCCGGATTCATGAGATTGGTCATTATCTGCATGCGCTGGTCTGGAGTCCAATTTCCAGACTTCTGTCGGATTGAAACCGCGGGCGAAGGACTAAGGGAGGTGCGGGCGTTTAGATTAAGCTTTGTCTTCGGAGTCTCGCCATTTTTAACGCTCGCCTTCTGTGCCAATATTCTCTTGTGGGGAGGCGTGTTCTCTTTCCCTTCATGTTGATTGGGTAGGGGACTCGGACTAGCACTGGATCTAAGGCTGAGCGAACTGGCAAGAGGTTTCAGACTGCCTTCTGCCTTTGAAAAATCCCTGCTTGGCCGTAAACGTCCGGCTCCCGTTTCTTGGCTCTGATTTCCTTTGACAGAGTTACCCTGGACCGCCGAGAGAGCCCTCGCTTGCCCAACTTCGTCGGAACCGATACCACCAGTATCCCCGGTTTCCGCCCTTGGTTGCACACCCACCATTGGTTGGACTACATGCATAGCCTGGACCTCTGCAGGTTGAACAGGTACGGCATTCTTGACGGGTTTGACTTCCATGTGCTTGGCTTCCTCCATGCCAGTTTTAACGGCAGCTTTAGCATTCTTCGTGGGTTCGGCTTCTGACGTAGGCCTGCTTTCGCCCATAGCCTTGGCCTCTTCCGAACTTTTGACTTTGTGTGCAGAGGGCATTTCGAAATAAATTTTGTTTTTTCTTTCCAGCTCGACTGCGCCTGCTGGTTTCGCCTTACTGGTGCTAGTGGTATCCTCTGCGGGCTGGGTTTCTCTAGATGGGACCTCCATTGACTTAATTCCTCCCACTGGATCGGTGGCTATCTTGACAGACTCCATTCCAGGAGCCTTCATGTCTTCCCTAGCTTGCACTCCCATGGCTTTGATTCCTTCCATGGGCATGGTTTCTTCCGGCTGACCGTTTGTTCCCGCAAATTCAACCTCATTTGTATGTGTTTCCACAGTAATTCCCTCCGGTTTGGCTTCCTTGAAGGGTCTATCCTCTACCATTTTGGACGGCTTCTCCTTAGAATTTGCATCAGCTTCCTTCGAAGGCTTGATGATGTCAAGGGCGGTTTCGGGGGCGATCACCGGTTCGACTTTCTCGCTGTTTGTGGGTTGATTCGTAGACTGGTTTTCGACCGACTCGGATCCAATTGCCCCCTTGCCAAGCTCGACTCCCTTTGCGGTTTTGTTTTCATCGACTTGGGAGTGTCCCACGAGCTTTGAATGCTCCGTAGACGTGCATGGCTCTGGTTTTTCCTCATTGATTGTGACCTTGAGGTCGCTAGAGGATACATGGTTAACCTCCGTAAGATTGACTTTGTCGGCCACTACAACGTTTCCTGTAGAGCCTGTTGCCCCCAAAGGATTAACAGGCATTTGTTGAGGTGGTCCCAATAACTTGCGGATTCGATCGATTGACATATAACTGCTGTCTTCTAAATCTGTTCGTTCTCCGCTAGGCATTTTGAAAGCCAATGAACCAACCGGAGTATCGCTTGCCTCGGATTCGTGTTTGGTAACCGTTTCGGGGTGGGTGGTGCTGGGGACATTACAGACTCTTTGATCCAAATAGCTGCTTCTGGCTGACTCTCTACCAGGGACCTGGGAAGTCTGTGAAGTAATCGGAGCATCACTTGCCTCAGAGTCGCATTTGATGACAACTTCGGTCTTCATAGTACCAACGATGACACCGACTTCTTGATCCAAGGTAGCCACATACTTCTCAACCTCATGACTCAATTTCATCTGCAATGCAATTGTGGCGGTTTTGCAATCCGGGTGATGGTCAAGGCCGATAATCCCAGGCTTTTTGATTCCCGACTCACCGAGAAGCTGGTTAACAGTTATGGAACCAAATGGTTTCCTCGGGATAGGTTGCAATACAGACTCTAGCAAAACACGAAGCAGTGAACCAAGCAGAATAGAGTCACAACTGGCCAGCTTCTGAGGTGCTTTGCAGAGGGTGAATTGCTTGTAGATGACATTAAGATACTCCCCGGTTGTCTTGCCGATGTGGGAGATGGCATGGATACGTCTAGCTTGTAGTTTGTCTGCGTATGTGAGTTAGATAATGCTAGTGGGGCTATAGATAAGGGGTGCTCTGAATTAGAGGTTGAGGGAAGGGGAGGGTATGCTATGCGTTAGGAAGAGGAGGAGGAAAGGGGGGAGGAGGGAGTGTGACACGGGTCCCAACCCCTCGGAGAACAAAGTAAGAAAGGTTGCGTACCAATTATCTCTTTGTCGACGGCAAATTTAAGTGCCTCGAGCTCATCGTATCCACTGGCCCTCCAGATGGTCCTACCATGCTTGGCTACAATAGAGTCGATGATGACCTTGTGTTCGAAGGCCTTTCCAATCAGCAACCAACAGGTCCATGGCTCGTATTCACTGTCTCCCTTCTTCTCCAAGGTCGAGAGCCAAAGCTGAGGGTAAGAGCCCAGGGCCTCTGTACATTTCCACTTCAGACACAGAGTAGCAATCTTGGCTATGTTCTCCGAGGTAATAAATTCCTCCGGAATTTGGGGATCAACACCGTGGAAGATCTTGATGAGGAACGTGACAGCCTCAGGGTCATCATTCCTGCTGAGATAGACGCGAGGCGAGATTGCGTAGAGCTCTCCAAGAAACGAAGACGCCTGAGACATAATCTTTTTCGAGATCTTGTAAGCAGGGTGTGGTGGAAGGCAAAAGATAAGGCCATTTCCTTTTGGATCAAGAGGAATTGGCTTGAGAGTATCCTTTTCTTCCATTGTGATACCTATATTTCGGCTGGGTGTTGGAGGGTTGGGTGAAGAAGAGAGTTGCAAGAGGACGAAGACGATTGGGAGAACTATCTGCTGCAAAAGATCAAACAAGGAAAGGGTGTCGGCTGGCAGCAAGTTTCAGTTTGACATTGTTGACGAAGACCGAATTTGGGTTTCACTTAGGGCATTAGGGTTTCTTGTGCGCTCGCATACCAGCGTCTGCCTCTCTCGCAAGCTGTTTCTTCTCTTGGTGGGAGCTTGCGAGTGACGAGCGAAAAGTCTGGGCACGAGAGTAGGTTCTACTTAACCGCAGTTGCTAGTATTACAAGTATATACCGAGATCTTACATTCCCATTGCTCTCGTGCCCAGAATTTTTGCCTCGCTCGCTCATCCTTTGGGAGCTTGCGACCAAGGAGGAGAAAATGTGGTCAACGAGAGTACATTCTCATATATCCGCAGCATGAGTTCTTTTGTGAGTTTGATCTGGTGTATGGTGTTTAGACAAGGCGATATGAGCTATAACCCCAACCCACAAAAGCTTGTTCAGATGCTATTGTTCGTCCGTTTGGCGCACATACCAGGAAGCGAGGCATGTTTGGCACTTGTAGTACTAATGGAGATCAGAGTTTGTAGATACCTGGTATCATGCATGCAGTTTGTCTTGTCTCACGATGGATGCAAGTAGTTTTTTGCTGGCGCGTAGCCCGCCATAGAAAAAAAATGACTGTCTTGTCAACTGATGGTTACCTCTCGAGTCACGAAAAATTGATATTAACCCTTTGACTTAATGTTTAGCACTCTCTTCATCTATCAACTATAATCATATCAAACTGTGCTCATGTCAAACTTTTGGCTTCCAACATTGGAAGGCAAACTCTCGGAATCTCGGAGAATAAGCACGCCCCGGAATCTGCTCGCACCTAGATCACCTAGCTGACCGAAGTTGATTGCGAGATTATTGATTGGTGGTTTAACTGACTGATCGATGCCGAGGTTACACACAGCGGCAGCTATCCGGCGTCATCATCGGGCGCTTGTGGTCTCCACGATTTTGCTTTTCCACAACCTCTCGGCCAAGGGAAAGGAAGTGGACTTACCGCATCCGAGTGTCCGTGCTGACGCCGTGCGGGTTTTTTGCGGGGGCAGGCCAGGTGAGACATTACGTAGTTGAAATCAGCTGGCGAGTGAATCAAACTTGGAGACGGTCACCGGTCACTCGGTCAGTACCAAGTAGGCTTGGAATGGGATGTGCACGAGATGCATCCAAATGTTAGAGGAAGCTGGAAGATGTAGACGTCTAATAGCCAAAGATATAATCGCTCAAAATACCTGTCTGAGAGGAAGGAGGATGTTGAGATGGAGAATGCCTGCATTAAATGGCTGAATCGAAGACCCCCGTTTCTCCGGCACAGGTACATAGGCAAAATCGGGTTGTTGCTCAGCTTATTCAGCCCCTCCCAGCAAATCTGCAGCTGCCGAGCAAAGCCTCACTACAACTCGCGAACTCTCATTGGAACGTATTCTCTCTCCCCTTGAACTCTGAAACCCTCCCCCCTTCTACTTTACTTACTCTACCGCCACAACATTACCACCACTCCGTCTCTTCTACACCATTGCAGTTGGTTGTCTGCTCACATCCAGAAGCACTGACCCATATCACCGCCATGCTACGGTCAACACTTCGGTCGTCGCGCCGGATGGGCGGCTCATTGCTGCACTTACCCTCTACCGCTAAACAGACTGCATCACTTTCCACACGCCCCACAGTGTGCGGCTCATTATCAACATACCGAAAACCTCTCGCCGTACAAAAACGGCATTATACCGTACCAGGCGTGGTATGTACCTTATCCCTAGGTATTCACGGCGGGATAATTTGTAGACTCGGTTGAGCGACAACACAAACGTCCAGATGCTAACTTACCATGCTACTCGCAGGACCCCAACGATGCCTTTCTTCAGGGCAACACCGCCAACTACATTGACGAGATGTATATGGCATGGAAACAGGACCCTATGAGCGTCCACATTTCATGGCAGGTCTACTTCCGCAATATGGAAGGAAATGGCCCCGCTTCACAAGCGTTCCAGGCACCACCGACGATCGTTCCGACCCCAACTGGTGGTATCCCTTCTATTGTGCCAGGTGCACATCTTGGCGGTAACACCGACGTCACCAAGCATTTGAAGGTCCAACTTCTTGTCCGCGCCTACCAGGTTCGTGGACATCACAAAGCGAGGATTGATCCCCTCGGTATCCGCTCAGATACCGACTTAAGACAAGCTAGACCCCGCGAGTTAGAGTTGGATCACTACGAGTTTACCGAGAAAGATCTGGATGATGAATACACTCTTGGTCCTGGTATTTTGCCCAGATTCGCCACAGGCGGACGGGAAAAAATGACATTGCGTGAAATTGTGGCTGCTTGTGAACGCATCTACTGTGGATCTATTGGTATTGAGTACGTTCACATCCCGGATAGAGATCAATGCGACTGGATTAGGGAACGAGTCGAGATCCCTACACCATACAAGTACAGCCAAGATGAGAAGCGCCGGATTTTGGATCGTCTGATCTGGTCTTCTTCGTTCGAATCTTTCCTCTCCACAAAGTACCCCAATGACAAGCGATTTGGTCTAGAGGGTTGTGAGGCTTTGGTACCTGGAATGAAGGCGCTTATTGATCGCTCTGTGGATCACGGTATTAAGGATATCATCATTGGTATGCCCCATCGTGGTCGTCTCAATGTCCTGTCGAACGTCGTACGAAAACCCAACGAGTCTATTTTCAACGAGTTTAGTGGAACCGCCGACGCGGGTGATGAAGGATCTGGCGATGTTAAATACCATTTGGGAATGAATTTTGAACGTCCCACACCTTCCGGAAAGCGTGTTCAGCTATCTTTGGTTGCCAACCCTTCGCATTTAGAGGCTGAAGATCCCGTGGTTCTTGGAAAAACACGTGCGATCCAGCACTTCAACAACGATGAGGTTGCCCACAACACTGCCATGAGTGTTTTGGTACATGGTGATGCTGCTTTTGCTGGCCAGGGGGTGGTATATGAGACTCTCGGTTTCCACTCACTTCCCGGTTTCTCCACCGGTGGAACCATCCACGTCATTGTCAACAACCAGATTGGTTTCACCACCGACCCTCGATTTTCCCGTTCCACTCCGTACTGTTCAGATATCGCCAAGTCCATCGACGCCCCCATTTTTCACATCAATGCCGACGACACCGAGGCTGTCAACTTTGCTTGTCAACTGGCTGCCGACTGGCGTGCTGAATTCAAGCGTGACGTTGTCCTCGATCTTGTTTGCTACCGTAAATACGGACACAACGAGACCGATCAACCCAGTTTTACACAACCTCTGATGTACAGGAAGATTGCCGAGAAAGAGCCCGTCCTATCTTTGTATGTCAAGCAGTTGTTGGATGAGGGTACTTTTACCAAGGATGACATTGAGGAGCACAAGAACTGGTGTGTTGACATGCCACTGATCTCCGGCTCGTAAGTTGATATTCTAACGTGATTGATAGGGTCTGGGGAATGCTTGAAGACAGTTTCGAGAAGTCTAAAGACTACCAGGCAAGCTCTCGGGAATGGCTCACTAGTGCATGGAACGGTTTCAAGTCGCCCAAGGAGCTCGCCACTGAGGTTCTTCCTCACTTGCCCACATCCGTTGATGCCGACAGACTTCAACACATTGCCGACGTTGTCTCAGCACCACCTGAAGGCTTTGAGGTTCACCGGAATCTGAAGCGTATTCTTGCCAACAGGAAGAAGGTTGTTGAGGAGGGTAAGGGAATCGACTGGTCTACTGCTGAAGCGCTTGCTTTCGGCAGCTTGCTCATGGAAGGCAAACATATCCGTGTGTCCGGTCAGGATGTTGAGCGTGGTACCTTCTCTCAGCGTCATGCCGTTCTCCACGACCAGAAGGTCGAAGCAACCTACACTCCTCTTCAGCACCTTTCCGAGGACCAGGCGCCATTTGCCATCTGTAACTCCTCGCTGAGTGAATTTGGAGCGTACGTTATTATTCCATATAAATCCTGGGAATACGAGTGCTAATATGTAAGCGCAGTCTTGGATTCGAATATGGGTACTCCCTCAGCTCTCCCGATGCCCTCGTCATGTGGGAGGCCCAGTTCGGTGATTTTGCCAACAATTCACAATGTATTATCGACCAATTTGTTGCATCCGGTGAAGTCAAGTGGCTTCAGCGTACTGGTCTTGTCATGTCGCTTCCTCACGGATACGACGGACAGGGACCCGAGCACTCTTCCGGCAGAATTGAGCGATACCTTCAACTCTGTAACGAGGACTCGCGCATTTTCCCTGCAGAGGAGAGGCTTAACCGACAGCACCAAGATTGCAACATGCAGGTAGCCTACATGACCACCCCCGCCAACTTATTCCATATTCTCCGAAGACAGATACATCGTCAATTCCGCAAGCCTCTCATCCTTTTCTTCTCTAAGTCCCTTCTCCGACACCCACTTGCTCGCTCAGACATTGAAGACTTCACCGGCGACTCCCACTTCCAGTGGCTCATCCCTGATCCCGAGCACGGCAAATCTCTCAAGGCCCCCGAAGAGTGCAAGCGTCTCCTCATCTGTTCCGGCCAGGTTTACGCCACCCTTCACAAGCACCGTGCCGCCCACAACATCGATGACATCGCCATCGCTCGTGTCGAACAACTTCACCCCTTCCCCTTCGCCCAACTCCGTGATGAGTTGGAGAAATACCCCAATGTTGAGGAGATTGTTTGGACTCAGGAGGAGCCCCTCAATGCTGGAGCTTGGTCTTTCGTTCAGCCCCGTATGGAGACCATTCTCAGACAGTCTTCTAAACACGCTGCTAAGCATGTTCGCTATGCTGGTCGCGCACCTAGTGCATCTGTCGCCACAGGATTGAAGGCAGCCCACCTCAAAGAGGAGGAAGAGCTTCTGAACCAAGCCCTCGGAATGACCCCTCTGCAATAAATGGATAGAGTACGGGTTGGGCTGGTGTAGGATATACATATACCAGAGCTAGGTTTTTTATGTATGCGTTGCTATTCTGTCAGTGAAGTGGAAGGGGTTTGATTACTACTAGATGGATGTGTTTCTTTTTTCTTTCTTTTTGCTTCTGTCATTTTGGCTCGCTTGGCTTGGCTTGGGTTACCTTTTTTTGTTTTATGTTTTTTCCTTTCATGTTTTTTTCTTACGTTTTCTTTGGGTTTTTCGTTTGTAACTTTGCATAACGAACCAGGTGAGGTAGGGTGGCATATGTGTGGTAAACGGTGAGCAATGATATTGGGAATTTACCTTGTATTTGTATGCCTTTGCATATCTACATATATGTAAGCACGAGATTCTCAAATATGAAGGCTTTTTTTAGCTTGTATTGCATAGAATTTTAGCCGCTCGCTCCGATGCTTTGATACTTTTTTTCCCGCAGTGAAAAACGATCCTAAATACTCTAGTTTTTTGTAGTTTCTCCATGCAGGATATTGGGATTTCCATTCGTCCGGGACACCCCGAAGGCCGAAATAAGCATATTGGAGCGCTTGCTAGCTAGCTAACAAAAAAAGGCTTTTGATCACACATCAACAGCCCTCACCTGTTCAGGAACCGGACTTATAGGATCGTTCGATGCCATCAACAGAATTGGGGTAGCGTTCGGACCTCGGGGTTATACCGTACTGCTTGTTCTCTCGTGCGAATAAATTTGCTAGTTAGACTAGGTAATTTCTCCAATCTGGCAACAAGAGACGGTCTCGGACGCTGGTGAGCCGGCATGTTACTACTCTAGGCAGTTGCGAGTGCTCCGAGACTACTCTATACCAACACGACCGTTGACCTAGATCCGTTGGTCCTCTGTATGGGTGTTCGGTACAGAATGCCTGTTGAAGGAGTGTGACGGGTGCATTGCGATGAGTAGCCCCTATGCGGACTGTACTGCAAAGTGACTGAGTCTTTCCACTGTAAAGAATGAAGATATAGAGAGTAGTAACAGGGATTATTGTAAAGTACATTGTCAAATATAACAAATATAACCAGCACACAAACCATTCATCTCTTACGCTAGAGGAACCTAAAGATACAAGAACCCCCCCCCCCAAATTCGAACACAATATGTAAATCTCAATTACCTCCGATGTCCATATCCTCTATGTTTACGTCCATTGCTTCAATTTCGTCTTCAACCCTGCCCGCTTCCCAGCCGCCGGTGCAGCCAACACCCAACTCCATACCTCCTCTCCATCTACAAACAATCTATATTTCAGCACCGCCTGCTCTTCATTAGTCGAATCGATTGTAATTGCACCAAATTTATGGTTTCCATCCGGAATATACCTATATAACATTAGCAGGTTTTTGCCCAACCGGAAACGCGAGATTTACTTGATGGCAATATCCTCCTCATCTATCTGTTTGTATGTGCGCACTGGCAGATAGAACTGGTTTAGTGGCGAGCAGCTGAACTCGTGAACTGCAATTTCACGTCCTTTCCCCCTCGCCCACCTACTTCCCTCTGGAGGCGGGAACTTCGTGGCCGCAAACTCATGTCTATCCCCGCTCAAGATTACGACACCGCTTCTGCCACCGATACTCCAAGCAGCTTCCAAAATCTGCTGTCGTTCCCACAAAAAGCCAGCCCATGTATCATTTTCACCAAAATGCCAATTCTTGGTAAAGGGCACCGAGGATATGATGAATTTCCACTGCGCCTCTTCTCCATGTCCGTGGTCTGCACTACCGCCATCTTTAGTAAGCCAATTGATGAGGTCTTCACGCTGCTGTGTGCCAAGCATGCTCTTTGTGGGTCCGTCGGGAAGATTATTGGGAGATCTATAGGTGCGAGTGTCAAGCATGAAGAAGCTTGCTGAGGATCCCCAGGTGAAGCTGTAGTATGTTTCTCCGCCGAGTCTCACAGGCGGCGGGTTGGCAGCATGTTGATAGTGTAAAAAGGGGTCCATGGCAGATTTGAAAACCCCCGACTTTCCCTGGTCCCAATCGTTGGCGATTTCGTGGTCGTCGGCAACTTTGCAGGGGCGTTAATCCATGCGTCAAATCTGCAAAAAAACAAAAAGGTCAAGACACTTACCATGTATCCAGGGAAGGTGGTCGCTAACGGAACCCCAGTCTGGAGAGCCATATACCTGGCGGTACTGCTGGCGGTATGATTCTACGTCGGTGCCAGGACGACGAGGGACTAAATATCATCGTCAACAATCATACCGGAATACGTGCCAGGAGAAAATACCATCAATGTAAATGAAATCTCCAAGAAAGAGCATAAAGCTAGCCTGTAGGTCATCAAGCATTTGGCCGAGGATCTTGAAACCCTTGATAGAGAGCGGATGGGCAAGTGGATTGTACGGAAACCGGGGCTTGAGGCATGAAGTTGTGAGAAACGTAAATTTGCCACCTGTCGGACGTTTCCCCAGCGCTGGGGCTGTGACAAAGGTACCCGTGTGATTTGACGAAGTGAAGTAGCGGTATTTTGTTTCTGGGTACAATTTTTTAATGTTTATGACCGTGGTGTAATCCGTCTCGTTAGAAAGCGACGGGATGATATCCACTAAATGCGTCTTTGTCACGGTAGGCGTGTTTGGTGCGTACCATACCGTCACTGGCCAATGTTCGGGCGTTGGCTCACGCACAAGCAGCTTAGCTGAGTTAGGACCGACATATCCAATTCTCGAAAACGAGAGGTCATGCTCGGGATGAAAGTAATGGGAGTGGAATGTGAGATCCCAGGAACCCAGGGCAAGAAGTGCATTAATTCCAAAGGTAAGAAGTGACAGTTTCCCATTAGAAGGGGATGGAAGGCCAAATAGAAGCGTACGCAATGGGTATGGACCTTTCTTTCTGTAGACGATCGTCTCGGTAGCCTCAATGGTCGCAGGCGGTTTCACCAATAGACCTGTGGTCTCGCCATTTTCGGTTACTTCTACGTCATCCGGTTGCGTGGCAGTAGCGGTAGATGAGGTTGCAGCAACTTTGTAGGCCGACTTCGAGAGATAGAGGATCGAGAACACTGACGCGTAGATGCCAAAAGCTGTGAATATGACTGGAGGTAACACCTATGCGATTATGTGAGATCTTTTCGTCTGAATATTGCTGGTGACACTTACATGTCCTGGGATCTTTACAACATATGGAATCAGCATCACATTTTGTTTTGGAGTTTGCAGTTTGACATACCCATCGCAGAAACACATAGCTCCCAATGCGTAGCACTACTGTGCTTAGCGCACAGATAGTGTAGAGAGCTTTTGTTGAGACGTCCATCACCTCGAAAAAAGGGGTATCTAGGGAAAACTTCAAAGCGCAGGAAGAAGCGGCCAGAATGTTATGTTGCTTGAAAGTCCGGTTCTTTGGTATTCAAGATGGTTGTCTGGTGTTGAGGTTGAAATAGAGTTGTATGTGCAATGACGTAGAACTGACGTTCAGATACCTGGTACGTACTTCAAGGCACAAAACCTAATCTCTTTCATAACCCTAGCCCAGTCCGAAGTCCGTTCCCAAAAATATTAAGAGATGTTTACCAAGCAGGGTTGATCAAATACCAGTCCGTTGAGTCCCAGATTAACGGTTATATACATTCCAGGGTGAGGTCGTCATGAGTCATCATTCGCAGATGAAGATCAGAGATCCACCGCTTTGTTTGTTTTAATCATACTGTATTCACTCTATTTAGAGTATGACAGACCCCCAATCCCCGACGCCTCCGGGCCAGCCGGCTAGATGGCGAAGCTCCGCAACTGCTACCCGTCGTCCCCCGAGAGATCCACCGCTTTGTGATGATCTCGAGGTAGCAGTAACAAGGTGGAAGAATACTGATTGTGGCGTACAGTTACTTTAAGCAATGTTTAAATCACGAGTGGTGCCACTAAGTCGCATCCTCTTGTATCAGAGACAGGAACGCCATTCAATTCTCTGAAAAACCAAGAAACACCAGCTTGCACCGTAAAACAATAAAGGATCAACCACCAGATAAGACAACATAGTAAGGCATGCGCAATGCAGTCGTAGAAACATAGAAGTACAGCAGCCATCCTGAGCCATGCGGAAAGGAAATGAAAAGAAAACAAAAAGCAGATCATAGTACACACCCAATCCCCGTATCTCATCATTTTATTACACTTCCACCAAACGCCTAACCAACCTATCTCATAACGCAACTATTGTCCAACTACAGGAGGGGGGCCACCCATACTGCTCCTCACCCTCTTGCCGTCACCAGTAACCTCATCTCCCTCTCCAGCTTCCCTTCCCCTCTTATTCCCCGGCGGCACAAATTGTCTAGCACCCGGATTCATTCCACCTCTTGTCGGACTTCCTGCTCCCTGCTGAGGCTGCTGCTGCATCCCCGTTGTCTGGATCGACTGTCCGCCTCGGCCTCTTCCGAACATACCCCTTCCCCTGGGAATACCACCCCCCCTTGCCTGCTGCGGTTGTTGTTGCTGCTGAGCACTGCCAAAAGGATTGGGAATTCCAGTAGCCTGGGCCTGCAGAGGAACTCCAGCGAAAGGATTAATTCCGGCTTGTTGTGGAGATCCAGCTTGCGATCCAGTCTGTTGGTGGCTACCACGGCCTCGACCTGCTCCAACGGCTCCAATTCCACCGCGAGGGATCCCAGACCCAGTGAGTGCACCGCGGAGTTGGCGTAGCACTCCTGGGCCGGTGCCCTGGTTCTCTGAACGGCGTGGCTGTTGTTGCTGTGATGGTTGTGGAGCGGCAGTAATTGCTTGTTCTGCAGCCGCAATAGCTGCCTGCTGAGCAGCCGCGATCTGGGCAGTAGTGGGGGGAGTTTGAGGTCGAGTATTTGGTGGTTGTATAGTCGTCCCAATCGTCGAAGGACGCCGAATACCAGTCTGTGGTGGTTGAGGATGAGGCGCAAGCGCTTGTGTAGCTGAAGCGGGCGTTGTGAGAGTCTGGGCAGCAGGTTGGGAATCCTCAGCGGCCTTAATCTTCTCTTCCAACGCCTTATTTTTCCGTTCGAGCATGTTAATTTGGACCTTACTCCTCATGACGCCTTCCTGGCGAATAGCGTCCTTGGATTTCTCCATCTCCGCCTTAAGTGAAGCCTCCTTCTCTTGCATTTTCGCTTCAAGCACCAACAACTTCTCCTTAAGAGCCGCTTGCACTTTTGCCTCAATTTTTGATTCGTACTGGGCCTCAACATCTTGCACCCACCTCTCCTTCTCTTTTCCAAGCCGGTGCTCAACATTGCGACTGATTACAGCCTTGAGTTTCTCCTTCTCTTTGTTGACAGCTGCCGCACCTTCCGCTGTGGAGCCGGCAGCCTCATCTACTGCTGACTGGAGAGCCATTAACTCGGCTTGAATTTCCACTCTAAAAGCCTCCTTAGCTTCCTCGAAACGTCCACTCTCAGTTGCTTGTAGAGCCGCTAGGGCGGATTGATGTTCTTTATCTCTGGCATTCAAGGCAGCATCCAAATCCTCCTGCTTGACACCACTAATATCCCCGGTATTTGGAGCAGGGCGAGATTCAAGATCGGAAATTTTAGCCTTGAGTTGACTAATCTCGATCCCGAGCCTCGAAATTTCCGTTTCCAACTCCAAAATTCGCTTCTGGTATTCCTTCTCCGTGGTCTTGTGCTGAGTCTCCGCGTCTTCAACTGCCTTCTTGACGGCAGCAGCCTTATACTCTGCAAACTTGGCTTGGGCGACCTTGATGCGATTATCGACAGCCTTTTCCTTTTCTGCAATGTGGGCTTTGATCTCCGCATCGATGCGAGATGGGAGGATTTCTTCAACGCGAGCGTTAACTCTAGCTTCAATCTCCTCCTCAGACAACTGAGACACAGCGGCGGCAGCTTGTGCAGGGTCAATCTCGGCAGGAGTGTGGATCGGTTGAACAACATCGACAACTTCTCCATCCTCTATCTTATCGGTGGATTGAAGTTCGACGCGTCTCTGCACTTCTGTGTCTACACTAGCAACAACCGCAGCTACTCTTCGTTGAACCTCAGCTTCAATCTCTTGAGTATTGTCGACAGGAAGTGTTTGGATTGGCTGAACTTGTTGAATTTCGGCTATTCGCCTCTGAACTTCAGCTTCAACCAGAGCAGAATTATTGACTACCGGAACGTTTGCACCAGAATCCTTAGCGGCCAGCTGCTCGGTCAGTGCCTTCTCTCTTGCCTTGACTGCTTCAAGCTCTGCCTTTGTGGTCTCGAGGTCAGCCTTGACAGTTTGAAGCTCAGTTCGCAATGCTTGAAGCTCGGTGATTGTTTGCTGCTTCTCTTTTTAAATTCGGACTGTAATCAACCATTAGCTACGTCCAATCTCAATATATGACGAGAGCATACCAATTCTTTATAAAACTGTTGTGCTTTCGACCGGTGGAGGTTGGACTGAGTCTCCGCATTCGTAGCCTTCACTTCTAGCGCCTTCACTCCTTCCTCTAGTCTCGCTTTTTCTTGAAGCGTCCTCTGCAGCTCCTCTCTGGTATCAGCAGTCGCTTGCTCACCTGCCTTGTTCGTCTCCTCTAACTTCTGACGCAGCGACTCCACCTCTTGTGTGAGCTCTTGTTGTTTGGTTCGCATGCTAGAAATTTTACCATTAGCGTCGTCACGAAGCTTGGTCATCTTCTGTCGCCACTGGTTTCCCTGCTCTTGAAGCTGCACCTCCTTCTCCGAATCGGCAGTCTGCACCTTTTGCAGTAGCTCGTCGCGTTCGGTCTCCAGTGTCGTAGCCTTCTGCTTAAGCTCCTCCAGCTCCGCAGGGTCCACACGATCGTACTTCTGTAGAATCTGCTGGGTCCTTGCTTTCCACCTCTCGTTGTCGTCGTTCAACAATTTCATCTGTGCATCCTTCACTTCTTTCTCCGCCTCCAACTCTCTCACAGTCTGTTCAAGCGGCTGGATCTTCGCCTCCAACTCCTCAATCGTCACGGTAAGCTCGGCTACCTTTTTTGCTTTCTGTTCACCATCGAATCTAAGCGTAGAGTTGCTTTCCCTGAGGAGGTTCAGCTCCGAGATCTTCTCCATAATTTCCTTATGCTCAGTGGCACCACGTAGTTGATCGGCTTGTTTTCTCTGTTCGGTAGAAAGCTGAACTCTGACCTCGTCGAGCTGGTTTCGTGTATAGTCAAGTTGTTGCTTGAGACGTTTGGATTCCTGAAGGGAAAGTTCGTACTGAACATCAACAATTTCCTTCTCCTGTCTCAAATATCTGACCACCTCACGGAGGTCGTCCATGCTCTTGTCCAGGGGCTGGCCTTCATAAGTAACTTCCAACGCTTCATCTGCATAGGCACGCTCCTTCTGCATTGTCGCAATCTGCTCGCTTACCGAGTCGAACTGTCCAAGAAGTATCTTATTTTGTTTAACCAAGTCATCACACCTGGTCTTGATGTCATTAAGTTCCTTCTGATAATTCCCCCGTTGTGCCTCCCATGAACTCTCGTTGAAGGCGAGCGTCGCCTTGGCAGACTCGGCCTCAGTTTGGATGGAGTGAACAACGTTCTTAAGATCAGTATATTCGGTACGAAGCTGTTGAAGAGCTTTGGCAGCATCGGCGTGCTTGACAAGTTCCCGCTCATAGTTCCGCTGGGCCTCTTGGGCAATACCAGCTTGACGACGAAGATCCTCTTGGTGATATTGAGCGGTCGCTTGTGCCTTCTCAAGGTCCTTTTTGAGGCTGTTGAGCTGAGATTGAAGAATATACTTCTCACTTTCGAATTGCTGAAGTTTCTCGAGCTCAGACTGTCGAAGTTCAGACAATTCTTGGTTGACGGATGTAAGCTCATTAGACATGTCTTCGACACGCTGTTGAAGGTCACGAATGGTGTTCTACAACATGTTAGCCAAACCGAAGCTAACATCACCCTAGAAACGAACCTCGTGTTGCGCAGTTGCCTCATCCATGCTCTCCTTGTATTGATCATAGGTGGTCTGTAATTCCTCAAGTTGCTCTTCGTTTGCCATAGAAATAGATTTAAGCTGCTCGACTTGCTCCTTCAGATCCTCCGATTCTCGGGTTTTGATCTCGAGCTTCTTTCTAAGATCAGTAGCCTCAATCTTCAGCTCCTCCACAGCAGATAAAGAACCCTCATCTTCTTCTTCGACAACTGGTGCAGAAGGTTTATCCCGATAAACAGCCAATTTCTCTTCAACAATCTTGAGATCAAGGGTAAGCTCGTTGACACGAGTCTGAAGATGGTCTCGGCTAGTCTTCGCTGCCACAAGTTCTTCCTTAGCGGCGGCATAGTTGGAATTGAGTTCGTCGTAACGTCGCTGAGACTCCCTCTGATCCATTTCTTTCCGGATGAGGTTCTTCTTGGTCTGTTCAATCTCCTCATCCAGTCTCCGTTTGGTGGCCCGGAGTTCGTTCTCCAATTTCTCAGTCTGTGAAAGTAATCTTCTTCGTGTTTCGGAATCATTTCGCTCGTGTTCGCTCTGGATGGATTGCAAGTTGGAAATAAGACAATTGAGACGTGCACGCTCTTGTGTAAGGGCTTCGTTATCCTGGGACAAACGCTGTTCAATATTCTTCCACAGTGATTTCTCCGCCTTGAGGTTGGCAGTTTCCGTACGCATGCCTTCCAGAAGAGATTTGTTGTCGACAAGCTCTTCCACAGTTTGCTGGGTCTTCAGATCCTGCTTAGCCTGCGCCTCGTGCATATAAGTGAGGCGTTTTTGTAATTCTTGGTTTTCGTTCTTCAACATATTGAAATTTCCGTTCAACATCTCGTAGCGCTCTGCCGATGTATCAGTTTCTGTCACCAACCACATCTATAGCCACTTACCGCCAGCCATCTCTAACTGAGAGTTGATCCGTGCAACCTGGATCTCGAGTTCGCTCTTCTCCGCTGAAAGCCGCCTATACTGTTCGTTGATTGTGTTATGGGTTTCAAGAGTCTCGGTCTTGTATTGGTCGTACTGAGCCTGAAGATTCCTCAAAGCTTCTGCCAAGTTCTGCACTTCGGCAACAGATGCGCCGTCGTCAGAAGCTCGGGGAGCAGGGGATTGCGGTTGACCATCCTCGCCCAGTTGGCCCTTGTGTTGAAGCATCTGCCTAAACATATTGCGCTCTCGGATAAATGTCTGAGATTTCAACGCGATATTCTTCATCTCATCCTGAAGACGCTGAACTACTTCCTCCAGGCGAAGAATCTCCTCGTTATCAGACGCCTGTTTATCCTTAAGACGTTCCTGTTCCTCTGCCTCCATCTTGGCACCAAGCTCGCGAATCGCCTTAAGAAGGTTGGCATTCTGTTCCTGCATTTCTTGAACATTACGGAATACGGTCAATCGCTGGGTAATAAGATGGTCGGTGTCGTTTTGGCCTTCGATAGTGAGATTTCCGTTCACAATCTCCTCAAAAATTCGGTTTTGGTGGGTGGACAATTGCTCAGCGCCGGCGTCACGTTGCTCGATTTCAACCACCAGAACCTGAATTTGTGTGCTGAGATCTCGAAGTTGCTGTCGTAAGATGGCTGTTTCACGCTCAAAATCGGCAATCTTACCACCCATCTTCCGTGTTTCCTTCCTCGCTTGATCCCGTTCCTTGGACGCGTCTTCGAGAAGCTTGCTCATCTCCACAAGATCCTTCTCCATTCGCGCATGCTCATCTCTCAAGTCTTGCATCTCGGGTGCTTTCTCCTCTAAATCCCGCACAAGCTCCTCCATCGCGTCCTCAAGTTTGGAATTCCGCCTCTTCTCACTCTCATAGCTCGCTTTCATCTGGGTGTAGTCGGAATACAACTGGGTGATCGACACTCCCGACTTCTGTAGTCGTGCAGCTGCGGGTGAGAATATGGCGCTACCAGGAGTGGCCCTATTGCCCACTGAGGATCCAGGTCGACGAACAGGCGTAGATAAACCATTGAGACCGCCTTGGGGAGACATAGATACTGGTAGGGCAGCGGTGCCGGAAGCATATGCCGCAATCTCCGCCTCGAGACGCTCCACCTCAACTTCCAACTCAGCAATCTTCGTTTCGGCTGCCTCCCTCTCGGAGTGCTCCGTCTCTACCGCCGCATGCGCTTGTCCAAGCTCAATATTCATGCGTTCAGTCTCCAGTTCTATGAGTTTCTCAACCTCAGCCACCCTAGCTTTAGAAGTATTCATGGATTTCTCGAAGAGCTCAGCCAATCGTTTCTGAGAGTTTATTTCCTGCCTGAAGCTTTCCTCCTGGTTGGCCGAATGACTCTGGAGATCTCTAATCTTCGCGAGGCGTTCTTCGGACTTCTTGCTGACTTCCTCCAGTCGCTCCTTTTGGCTCTCTAATGATCTCTTCAACATCTCAATATTACTGTGTGCTTCTTCAAGCTCGGAATTAAGGCTTGAAATCTGAGACGCCTTTTCTTTCCGGAATTTCTGATGCTCGGCGACTTTAGTCTTGAGCTCAACGTCTAACCATTCATTATTCTTCTTGACCATTTCAATCTCCTGCTCAAGACTCTGAACGCGGAATTTTGTAGTCGACTGTGCTGACTCTGCCTGTTGCAGTTTTGTCTCCAGTGAACTCTGTTCTCGTCGCATAGCGATATTCTTGTGCTGGACCGTCGTGTATTCCTCTTGAAGCTTGTCATATTCATCGCATTTCCGATCGAGAACTTCGAGGGTATCCCGTTTTTCCGATTCCAAGGTTGAAACGCGGACACGGAGATTACGTGCCTCCTCATCAACACTCGTCCGCGAAGTCTTGTAATTGGCGAGTTCATTCTCTAACGTCGCACGAGCGGTCTCTTTACAACCCGTCAGCACAAACAATGAACCAAATACGCATGAAAAGTGGACAAACCGGTATTAGAAACTTTCAGTCTCAGCTCCTGCGTTTCCGCTAGTGCCGAATCCAATTGGCCTTTCATGCTCTTGACCCTCGAATCCGCATTCCTAACATATTGTTCCAGCTCCACCTCAATCTTTAACTTATCAGCCTTGAGATCATCGAACTCGTTCGCCTTCGCCGCAACTGCCTGTAGAATTGACGCGACATAGTCCTCGGTAATCGAGGCAAGGGCTGTGATATCCTCATCCGACACGGCTAAGAATATCGCTAACCTGGTGACGTCAAACTCGATGCCGCCCGCCGTTAAGACGTCGGCGGACGCCATGATTAGTAGCTGTGGAAGTTGATGGTAGTTTGGAAACAATAATCGAAGTCAACTTGAGATATGATATTTATTATTAGGGTGGTGATGAATAGGTTGAATGTTTGTTGTTGGTCGACGTCGAATGGTAGGTTAGGCGACGCGATTGGGAGTTCGTGATTGTAAAAAGACGCCGTCAGGCTGAGAGTAAATAGGACTAAAAAATAGAAGAGACTGGCATGCAGCAGGAATAGAAAAATGGAAAGGAGACGTAGTTGGAAGGACTCCTTTACTGCTTGCACTGCTCCGGCACTGGGGATGGAAGAAGGACTTGATCGATGATGTTGGAGGTCGCGCCTAAAAGCCAAGCCCTCCAAACTGCGCTAACGCTTTACGCGATGTTCCGACAGTTACCCAGCTATTCCACTCCTCACCTCGCTATGCACAAAACATGCGGATTTCAGCTTGATCTCTGTGAATATTATTATATAAAGTTTGTGAGTGTCTATCTATCAGGACACAGGGCTGTTTGACAAGACTGCTGGCAGTTATGTTCAAGTCTCATGTATGTGAAGTACGTAGCACAAAAGACGACAGTTCGACCCCCAAGTTATCAATCATCGCAAGCAAGTTGTTGGCGCAACGCAACAATGCAACAATCCGGCTTCTCCTCAACTCCGATAACTCGCACACTCCTCTATACTCTTCTAGCCACTTCACTCCTTAGCTCCTTAACCTCCACTAAGCCTTATTTCCACCTTCAAATCCATCCCCACCTCATACTACAACACCAATTCTCACGACTTGCAACCTTCCAAAGCATCTACGCCAACTCAGGCGAGCTTCTCTTCGGTCTACTTCTACTATACAACCTCCGCCAAATCGAGCGCCTTTTTGGTTCCCGGAAGTTCCTCTCTCTGTTGCTCTACACCTATGCGGTGACAAGCGTTGTTACGCCGGTGCTGCTTTTCGTTGGATGGACAGTAACAGGGGGAAGGTGGAACTATTTACCTCCAGGACCTACACCACTACTGTTTGCGCTTCTGGCGCAGTATCATGCTGCTGTACCAGGAACCTACAAGTTTTCGATCTTGCTACCCGGGGGAGCGGGAGAGCTGGGAGGAAGCGATAAGGTTTATACATACTTACTGGCGACGCAGCTAGCAGCATGTCAGCTACCAGGAAGCCTTGTAGCCGCGGCGGTGGGATGGGTAGTTGGTTATGCATGGCGGCTTGACTTATTACCGCGGACAAGATGGAGAGTGGCGGGGAGCGTTGTGTCGATGCTGGGTGGCGAGGTTGAGGGGAGGGAATTTGAGGGACTGAGGAGGCGGCTACGGGAAGGAGAAGGGGGAGATGAGCAGAATGGCTCGGGAGAAAGACCTATTGTTTGGAGGGTGCTGGATCAATTTAGGGGAAGGTAATATAGGGGCGTTGGTTATGGTTACGGCATTTTCCTTTTACACAAGGTGTGAGGTATACGCTTTAAAACGATAGAAGTTATATACGGATAAGTATCATCTGGGTTCTTTGTGACTACCGGCACATACATCCTAGGCATAAAATAGATGTAGACGCATGGAAATATTTTTTGGAAATTAAGTTACAGTCTCGATCCTTCCTTCAAGACAGAATTTCTAACTTCACAGAATTCAAAATAAAGCTTCACACCAACAAACTAATAAAGAGAATAGAAGAAATAGATAGTTATCTTTACCTGTCACAAGTAATCCAACCAAATTAACCAAAGCACGACAGTACAGTGCATATACCAAATCCAGAGCAGCCATGCAAATAAACACAACGGTACTGTAAACAATAGTAACAAGAAAAGAAGAACCGTTGCAACCCCGCTTATAAAAAAAATAACACAAAGTAGCTTCGCCACATCAACACGTACACCGCCTCTTGATCATTCTATCACTATCACCTACGCCTAATACTGCGGTGTCCCCCGTCCCGACAATCCTTGTTTCGCCTTCATTTGCTGTTCCCAAAAGCATATTAGTAACCAACTCCATAGCCCCAAGACGCACGCAAGAAAAAGACCAACCTCAATCCTCAACTTCAGCTGGCTCGTAACCTCAGCGGCCCTCTTCCAGCTCTCATGATCACCACTCGTAGAGCTCTGGCGTCCGCTCTCACTCCTCAAACCTGGACTCAGTGCACCACCTCTCCCGTTCTCCTTCTCCTCGCCTTGGGTCGTTGAAGCATAACTCATCCTATTGCTGTTCCTTGACATCGACGTTTCACGTGGGTTGAAGCCATTCATGATGTGATCGCTAATGTCGGTAGGAGCCGGGGATGATGGCCGAACAGAACGCTGGAGCTCGCGCTTCAGCCGCTCGATTTCACGTTTCTGTTTTGATACTTCTTCTTGTGCGGATTCAGCATCTGAGCGAGCGCGGACCAGCTGTGCTTCTTTGGCACGAATCGCAAGGTTGTCACGGGTGTGTTCTTCGATGAGCTGTGCGTTCTATTGCAAGTCAGTACAAGGAACAGCGAGAGGAGAGGGTAGCGAACTTGTAGTTGTAGATCGTTGATCTCTTGCAAAAGCCTGCTCTTCTCAGCCTTATCTTCCTTCGCTTGTCGTTCCCATTTTTCACGTTCATTCCTCAGCTCTTCCAGCTCATTTCTGTCAGCTGCAATCTGTGGATCAACTCTAGCTGGTGCTGCAGGCATTTGAGTGTCTTTGGACAGCGGCCGTCCAGCGAGCCCTCTTCCAAGCCCCAACCTTGAAGGTGGTGCTGCAGGCGCAGGCTCTTCCTCTTCATACTCACGGGGTAGAGAGCGCTTGGGCGATATTACAGGTGCAGCACTACTACCTCCAGGTGCAGGTGCCTTCTTTTGCAGCCTTGATGCCCCAAGAGCTCCCTTAGGACCCAACTTACTAGGGATGCCTCGTGCCGCTGGTTTTGCGGGAGCAGGTTCTTCCACCGGCACAGCAGCTGGAGGAGGTGCTACCTTCTTTCCTGGTGCTTTCAATCCTGGCTTGGCACCTAGTTTCCTCGGGGGTCCTTTGACTGTTGGTGGGGGTACAACTGGCTTTGGTTTCTCCTTCGCCTTAACCTGAGCAGTCTCAAAGAATTCCTTGATCTTTGTTTTCCTAATATCGTCCAGACCCTCCATGTAGGGATTCATAGCACGCTCTCCAATGATCTTCATCAGTGTACCCATAGCTTCAGCAGCACAGTCACGCATCGGTGCGGAAGTGTCCGTAAGAAGTCGTCCAGACGTATCTGCAATCTGTTTCTGCTCGGGTTTTGAAGGGACATCTCGGGTCGTCCGTAGGCAACGAATGAGGAAGCGCATCGTCTCAAGTTTAACGTTAGGATTCTTATGTTTTGTATTTTCCATAATATCTTCAAGGCACTCAGTGAGAGATGTCTAAAACTACCGTCAGTTGTAGTCTAACGGACAATCAGATCTTGGCAACCTACAGCAGCAAAAATGGCATCCAGAGCCCTCGACAAAGCATCGATAACACCCTGTTTCTTCTCCTTCAGCCGGTCCAACACGGGTCCCAGGACGGTTCCTTTATATTTCAGAAATCCTTTTCGCAATCCATTTGCTATAGCTTCGATACAGTTCGCAGCAACTGTAACAACGGCAACGTTCGCGTCCTTCATGCACTTTGCCAACGCCCTTATGATATCGTCGTAGTGTCCCTCCTTGATCCTTGGAACATTGGCCTCCTGGTACAATGCCTCCAGCGCTTCCTTCCGATCCTTCCATTTTGTCGATGCAACCATTTCGAGGAAGTTACCGGGGAGCTTAGCATTGAGGTCCACTGGTTCAGCCAGATCAAAAGCATCCACCTCTTCGGGTTCATCCTCGATATCGTCTTCAGCAATAGTACCCGCAGCCTCTGCTGCTGCTCTGGCTGCCTGTTGTGACCGCAAAAGACGCTCGGCACTTGGTTGTGCATCTTTAACTTTCTCGAACGCCTCCTCCAGCTCTTTTTGCTGTGCTGGCTTCAGGTCGTTG
Organism: Trichophaea hybrida; assembly: GCA_015178995.1. Classification (NCBI taxonomy): domain Eukaryota; kingdom Fungi; phylum Ascomycota; class Pezizomycetes; order Pezizales; family Pyronemataceae; genus Trichophaea; species Trichophaea hybrida. Next base: position 17,367 of record WHVE01000831.1, on the reverse strand, counting down.
AAGAACATCGGTTTCATCGCATCTTTGAGCCATTTGTAGAGCTCAATAGTAAGCTTGGTAGACTCTGCTCTGACGTTCTTGTCTGCGTGGCCAAAAAGCTTCGGAAGGGCCTTCAGTACAGGCTTGGGATCGACCGTTTTTGCACCGAAAGATGTGTAGATAGCGGTAAGTGCGGTGAGAGTTGCAGCAATAATTTTGGGGAGTTTATGAGATAGAAACGGTATCAGCTGTTCAATAACAGGACCAGGTGTATCCAGCTCGATAAGGAGCAGCAATGCTTCTGTCGACTTCGCTTTAGTTACAGCACGTGTTGAGGGGAGACCTTTCTCTACAAGTCCGCCAACAACGTGATTCCGTGTTCTGTACAACGTCAGCGTACCTCCAACTTAGAATGGGCGAAGGGTATATACCGTGAGCAGGCACTTGCCCCACCATACTGTAGGAACGCGCACAATGCCGTGATACCCTCTTGCTGTGCAGCAACGTTGGAGTCTATAGCTGCCTTCTGCCACAACCCTGGGTCCATCAGCCATGGCGTGAAACATGCTGCTGACTCATCTGGTGATTGTTCGAACTCTCTGTTATCAAAAAAAGATCAGCACCCTTTCTGCTTTCCAGTGATCTCATCCTGTATGTGAAAGGAGAGGTAACTCACTTTGTAGCCGCCTCGTAAGCTTCCTTGCGGACTTTCCATAGCTTGTGTACAGCCCGGTCTACCAGTGGGAGGGAAGAGTAATCGGGTTCTTCGTCAGCCATGATGATACGCTACTGAAGTATCGTGTAGTGTGGTGTAATGCGAGAGATGTTGTCAGAAGAAAGTTTTCGTGGGGCTTGGACAAGGATATCGCTTCGAGTAGCGTGGTCGGTCGGTAAATGGATAAGGCTGATCCCGATATGTAGCTCCCCAGGAGCAATACTAGAGAGTTATTCTATATTGATGTGAGGGAGGAGAGTGTTGGTGGGAAGTTGAAGAAAAAGTTATCAGTCGTATCTGTCTCAGTGAGAAGGTGATGGGTTGGATCTAAAAGTGAGAGCTCGAGAAACTGTTGTTCGACCTGCAGCTGTAAATACAACATGCCACAAAAACAATTGCCAAGACAGCAGCCCCAGGCAACGGGTGAACAACAAACATGAATTGACTGGCTTCAGGATTGCTAATACTATTTACTGTTTGTCCCTCTCCAGAATATCATTCAATTCTTCGAGCTCTATCTCCTCCAGGGTCAAGACAAAGCGCTTTCTTTGTTGTTGCTCCGGGTAATGAATAGAAGCACCAGCCACTCCGTACAGCCACCGCCACCGCCACTACTTTAGTCTATCAACCAACCACCTAACTCTAACTCCAACCTCTCACCAACATATCAGCAACCACCGCAGTAATGTCCTCCATGTCATCCAACTCCAAATCCAACAAACAGCCCGAAAAGCAATCACGCAATGAATACATTCCCCACTTCATTGCGCGAAAGCCCTTCTACATTGACGACGACCAAGAAGGAGACTATCTTGAGCATCAGCGTCTCCAGAAAGCTGCTGAAGCCGATCTCTCTACTGCGAAATGGTACGACAGGGGTAAGCGCGCCGGCCCCGCCGCGACAAAATACCGCAAAGGCGCATGTGAAAACTGCGGAGCCATGACCCACAAACGCGTTGATTGTCTTTCCCGCCCCCGCAAGCTCGGTGCCAAGTGGACAGGACAGGATATCCAAGCCGATGAGATTATTGAAAAGGTCGACTTATCATGGGACGGAAAGAGGGACCGGTGGAATGGATACGATGCTAAGGAGCATCGACGCGTAGTGGAGAATCATGCGAGGCTGGAGGCACTGAGGAAGGAGGCCGCGGGAGAAGTGGAGGAGGCTGATGAGGCCGATATGGATAAATATGCTGAGGAGTCGGAGATGCCCGGTCAAGCATATGATGCGGCGTCCAGAATCTCGACGCGAAATTTGAGAATCAGAGAAGATACGGCGAAATACTTGCTCAACCTCGATCTCGACTCTGCACGCTACGATCCCAAGACTAGGACCATGATTGACAAGGGCGCGACGTCGGACCGTGCCGCTGCGATGGTAGCAGAGGAGGATTTCATTCGCTCTTCGGGTGACGCGGCCGAGTTTGAGCGCTTACAGCGAGCGGCATGGGAGTCGCAGGAGCGTGGCGATAAACATAAGTTACACTTGCAGGCGAATCCGACAGAGGCTGAGGCTTTGCGGCGGAGACTGGAGAAAGAGCGTGCAGAGGCGACCGAGAAGAAGAGGAAAGAGTTACTTGCGAAATATGGCGGTGCCGAGCACTTGGAAAAGGCGATAGAGGTGGAGGAAGAAGAGCGATATGTCGAGTACACTGAAAGCGGCGCCGTCAAAGGTGAGCCAAAGGTCAATCCAAAGTCAAAGTATGTGGAAGACAAATATATCGGGAATCACACGAGTGTTTGGGGGAGTTGGTGGGACAACTTTCAGTGGGGGTATGCATGTTGTCATTCGACTGTCAAGAACAGTTATTGTTCTGGAAAAGAGGGAATAGCAGCTGCGGATATGGCAAAGAAGATGCGACTAGGTCTTTTGACGGCGAGTGATCCCAGTGAGTCTAAAGAGTCGAAGGTGGTTATACAAATCAAAGATCAAGATCACACTGTGAAGGAACAGCCGCACCGTGAAGGGATTAGTGGTCTAAAGGCCAGCGGGGGTGGCGGAAAAACAGTTGAAGGGGAAGAGAAGGAAGGGAAACGGAAGCTGGAACACATGTTAGGAGGCGTCACTGAAGAGGATATGGAGACTTACAGAAAGCAGAAGCGATTACATGATGACCCCATGGCAAATTTTGTAGATACAGTTTAACCTTTGTCGAGGCATCTTATGTCTATCTTTTGTACAATACGAGCTTTATTTGTTAGGTTTCCAAGTACTTAATACATACCATATTCCTCACTTTATGCCCTGGGGCCACTGAAACAAACATCCAACATCCAAGCTATGGAATTTGCAAGCTTAATGAAAAAGCAGGATGATATAAATTTGAATATTATCGTTAGATCCGCAACGCCCAACAAAGACACCCCCTCCGTTAGCCTATTGTTCACGCGGTGCATGGACTTGTCAGGAAGTGTGTGTCCGGTACCTAGGTAGGCATGCAGATGCGAATGTTGTTGCTTATTATTGTTGCTGCTTTGGATGTGATTATGACTTGATTATATAGTCTAGCCATAGGCACATATGGCTGGTCTTTCTTCTTAGGTATATGAAATACCTTCATCTATCACATTCAATAGGTGACCTGCGTTGCTATACCTAAGCTTCCCCCAGTATACGATATGTGCAATTGTAGCTGCTTCCTGCTCCCGTATATACCCAATGTATATACCTATCTAATTAGGTATACATAGTCTTGAGATCCTCTCTTGTCTCTACCATTGATATGCACAGCTGTATAAAATTAACATGAATTGGGGTTCATGATCAGCCGATCTCGAGTGATATTCAGTGCATGTACCATCGAGTTTTTGTGATTTGAATTCACAATCGCGATACTTATCGCAATAATGGAAGTATGAGCTCGAGTTTCAGCTTTGTAGATGAAATTGGAATCACATCTCTGTCATAAATTTCACTCAACTCGCCTCCCATATTATAGCTACAGTTAACTGATGATGATGCACCTGGCACGTTCTTTCTGAAATCCGAATGGTCAAAGAATGTACCAAAAATGGAAACTGTTTTGGCGCTGAGGTACATTTCGTCCTCAATTGCCGGCCGGTACAGTAGTGTGGGGTACGAGCGGCCTAACACCGGCTCGGGAGCGGTGCGGATGAACCGAGGAGCTTGAGCGGTAGTACACTAAGCGTAAGAAGGGTTCAGCGGTCGTCAAGTGACAGCTGTTAGTCCATCCAAGCATCATACAGAAATCACTCGATGTTTGACTCTAATATTGCCCAAAACTACGCCCGAAAGCCACTTCATAATCATACCATTCCATTTATCTGTTGCAGTAAACATAATAGTAAACAACTACACTCGTTGCTTCCCATGAACATCCCCTGAGCGTCGTAGGTACCAAATAAAAGCCGAGATTCTGCAACTCCGGCCTAAGACATCCGATTCATTCAGATGAATCAGATCCAGTCACTGAGTCTCCAGAGACAAAGCCCCCTACAAGTTTCGTGCACATCATCACGACGTACCACATAACCAACCCCACCGAACCCTGAAGCTGCTCAGGAAGAAGAATTTGTGTTTGAACCACTCGGTTCGTCTAGAAAGAACCAGGGAATCCGAAAGGGCTTACGGGGGCGCAGGCCAATAATAGCCATTTACTTCGTCCGCTCGAGTTGGCGTTGACAAAGATAAACCGCCAGAACGATTCCAGATAGCTGTTCCGGTAGCGTTCGGTCCAGAGGGTGTCCAGCTTTTTATTCAAAACGGTCTGAATCATACTTGGTATGTACTTACCCTATGAACTAGACATTCGTATCGCCCATGTGACTGGTACTTACTTCGTTCGACATATACGATGGGGTAGAGTTGCAGGACCCGAAGGGAATCCCAGTCAGTCCCAGTGCATTTTGCACTGGTTAACGGAGGATACCTTTGGATACTCAAAATAGAAGGTGAAGCTTAAGCTGTTCGATAAGTCCACGGAGCGAGAATTCAGCCATTCGAATGCACGAATAAATCCGTCACGAGCACAGTTGCTGCTGCTGGTCTCAAGTGGTGGACATCTTTTCATGCACACCAGATCAGCATCAAGCCCATTCGAAGGTCTCGAGACTTCCGCGTGGTCACCGACCGATCAAAACGTGGACCAACGAGCTAGCACAACCATTAGAAGATACGGACCATCGAATGGAGCATGCCGAAAAATTAATGACAGCAGGAGATTCAACTCGCTTGGTCTTGGTCTTCTGGCTATCTATCATCTGAACCTATGGGTATCAAAGTATTCCAGTAATCATGTTGCCACCTTCACGACCCCCACATTTCTCAGCACCATCACTATTTGCCGTGGACCAGACAAATTTTGAGCTGAGTCTTAAGGCCAGGTAAGCAGCTGCCTTCAGCACTTGATGGAGGCGAGGGCTGAGCATGAGGCTAGCCATTGGGGCAGAAGCTGCGTCAAAACTCTTGTAGTGGAATCCCTTGTATGGGGGAGCAGGGCAGGGCAGACCTTTCTGCCTGAAGCACCAGTAGAAGAAACCGGGGCAAGTACTCTATTTGTTGAAACTTTGCGTGAATTTAGAAAGTAGCCGAGATCAAACGGTATCCGAAGAGTGCAGCCTGAACTCTAGAAGCCAGATAACCTACATTCCTTGAGTAGCTGAGTATTCGTATCCGCTGTGAGACCACTGCTCTGAAGACTAGGATAGATGCTGTGTCGTCATGTGCCAGTGCTGCAATAAGAACCAACCATCCCACTGCTCCTAGACATGCATTCTAGAGTATGTAGGGGATTCCCTGATGAGGACAATATCTGCCCTACTCGGCAGAATACGGCCTTGACCGAACTGCTAGGCAGAAGATTGCTGAATTTCTTCCCCGAGCGACGACCTTGAATAGCAGCCCGAACTCAAATACTCCTGCGCGTCTACAAATTTGCGTTGAAAGATCTGTATCCAATTATATATGGGAAACAGGGACCGCCACCCAACAACCGCCACCCAGGTAGCCATAACGGCGATGGGAGGAGCTACTACCTCCCGCTTCCGTGGCGGGCCAACTCTCATGTGTTTCAAGGGAGCAGCCGTAGTTGGAACGCAGGGGAAACGTGAAAGACGGACCGTGCACAACCATGATTCCGGTGCCCCGGAGGCGTTTCTGCTTACTCCCTCTCGCGTATATTACCAACGGAGTTCGGGAAACGGAGAGACGGGGACATCCATGATTGTCTTCACGATGCACATGAGATGGATGGAGATAAAAGCATTTGGCAACTCCGAGATCTAGAACCGGATTCTGATGAATAAGACGATATTCAAGCTGGTCTCAAAGAAATCCCCCGACTTTCGGGCTTCAAACGGCAGTTATGGTATGCTAATTGCCTGCCCTATCCGCCATCTAGACTCTAGATACTGTGCCGTTGTTCCAGGGGCACCGAGAGACAATTGTTGGATAGAGAAACCAGCACTAACTAACTAATCACTCTCCATACCAGTTTACCCACACGGAAGGACTCCTTCATCCATGGATCCCAAGTACCCTACACTTGTAAGAATATACCCAACCCAACCCACCAGGCCGCGGAAAACCCTAGATCTCAAGTTCGACGGCATGTAATGAAGTCTCAACTATCGTAGTGCAATCCTTACCGCCGATCTACGGGAGGCATGGCCAGTCTTTGATTTGAGACGTCAGCCCTCGCCGAGGTGGAATGTATCACGTCCGGAACTGCCTAACAAGGCAAAGTATTTGCAGTTATCTGTTCTAATGAGATGTTGATGAGCATTCCACTACCCCCTCTAGTAGTGGTTGTGGCTGCTAAACGAAATGAATGCTCTGACCTAGCGGAGGCGTTTTGTGGCAAACATTGATGGTGGGGGATTTTTGTCAGCAGAAACACACGTCTCACTTGACCAGGTAAATCCATTGGACGAAAGCTATTGCCAGGATTTGAATAATAGAACCATGTTTCTCATGGGACAATCTTTGTGCCCTAACTAACCTACTACAAGACTACTCTCCAACTGAATAAAACTTAGCTCGGACACGATGCGACGAGAATTGTCTCGTAGCTATGTGAACTCGCAGGGGCTGGTCTAAAAGATGGAGCTCTGAATCGGGGAGAATGCTAAGGGGGCGTTCAATTGTGCGGATGTGGGCTTTCAAAGGATTTGCAAGGCTAGAATTGCAATAGATCAATGAAATTTACATCTCTAGAGGTAATCTGGTAATCCCAAATTCATGGGCTTTGGAGATAGTTTGTAGTTGCCGGGCATGTCATGTATATACATATTCCCAAAAATTTATCGAGATATCGGGCTGTAAGAGGTTAAAACTGTTCGAACACTCGAACAGCGCTGCAGCCTCATTCACTTGACCTGGAAAAATGAACCTTGAGGAATGTTTTGCTAGGCGGTGGGGTTGCGAATTTCTGCGGGCCATCACAGTCCGTTACACAATTGCAGGAGTGCAAAATTTGTTCTAGGAGCCGGGTTGAATTCATTTAGTAGTCCAAGGTTCGATCATCGAACACGGCCTGTTCCGTAGAGTTCCTTCCTACCCAAGAACCTATCCAACTATAATTCCTGGTATCCATTATGCCTTTTCGGAAGATTCTACTTATATACTCGGACAATTTGGGTATTTCTACGTACACTAATGTCATTTGCAACGATTGTTTGCGGCGGGCGGTATTTCCGCGGGCGCCCATGGATGAGGAAAATTGTTGAGTGAAAGATTAGGAATTAGACTGCATATCGTCACGAACTGGGTGGGCGAATCGGTCGTGTTAGAAATATTATCGTTCGTTGTTTCGTCGCCCCGCCCTACTAATTTGTTTATCCAACAGCATATGACGGTAACAACACAAACCAACAGAAACGACGGTACCTAAATCGAGTCCACTCCTACCGATCCTCTACATTTGAATCACCTCATCGGAAGTTCTCTTGATGCCCTTCAGGATCGGGGACCTAGAAGTGGCAGAAAAGTATCAGGAAGACATCACATCGCCTGGACCAATGGATATTTGAATGGTACCCACCGAACCCTAGCAGCATAGAACGCCAAACAGTAGCTCCGATGAGTAGAAAATCGGCGATTGAACTGAGATCTTTGAAGATATGAGATAGGTCACTGGGTGTTCGATCACTGGCTCATGCGGAGAAGCCACAATTACATACCTTCTCACTCACAGCAGTAGGTTAGGGTTACACAGTTATGTTCGTATACACATTTGTCTTAGCAGAGCTTTTTGACATCTCGGCTTTTGTGGGAACTAACCATAATAAAATACCCCACGCGTTAGAATGTTATCGACATTCGATAAGCCCTCGCGAGGCGAGAAGCGAACCGGCATATGTAGACAGCCGTGTGAATGAACCTGCATACAACATACATGAGGCTAAGTAGGCAGTTCTGCACTTGGCGCTGGACCTAAGAGCCTTGTTGCAGAGCATCTACGAAGGCAGGGTGTAATTACTGCCTGTTACAGTGTCGTGTATCCGAATGGGATAGGTACGTGTCGCCCTTCCAAGGTCTTTTAGTGTGGACTTATGATAGAATCTACAGTGTTATGTAGGTATGTGTACGAACACGTCACTCAAGAATTCAGCATCATTGCTATGCGCATATGTGAAGGGGAAGTTGTATGCGAATGTTCTCAGAAGCTGCATGCGGCACGTTTCCTCAAGTATTTTTCGCCATCGGAGGCCATAGAATTCAAGTGAAAAGAAGTTGGTGCCAACGGAAGCCGGGACTGTCACAGAAAGGAGTTCTGGAAGTCCATGGCTCAGACGTAAGCCTCTTCCGAAAGTAAAGGCTGAATCCAAATCAAACCAAATCATCAAGACAGTGTGCTCTGTGAGTTGATAACTGCCATGGGGGCGTGCTGTAGTGCGTTCGTGGTTGGACGCATTGGTGACATTGAATAGACACCTAAGGAAGTAAGGGTCAAGATAAAAAAGATCGTCAGGCGGAGTAGGCAGACGTTGTTGCATATCCGACTAGCCGAATGCAAGGACTGGTCTTCCGCATACCGACCGAGATCGAAGATGCGGTAGCTGGTTGATTGGTACAGTCTTCTGTGAGATAAACTTCGAAGTCTGCCGTTATGTGTGCATTTCCCCACATGTCACTGGCACTCTAGCTACGTCTCGGGTTTACAATTTAGATTTGGTCGACGTCGCAGTGGTTAAGTCGATGCGGGATTGACCTACAGAACTTGCAGTAGCAGAACGAGGTTGGAGGAAGAAAGGGATTAGTGGTCGACCGCCCGCATACCTGCTGAACAACGAGCAGCGCAGGCGACGTTCACCAGTTATTTAGCCGATTTGACTCTAGTAAACAACCATTATTTGCGAGCGATTTTCGCTGTTGTCTCACTTTCAACTGCCAATTAATTGTGCATCGTAATAAATAAGCACTTTGAACCAACATCGTCCGCTGATCAGTCGTTTCTCATGCTGCAATCCGTGTTTTTGTGGCGTAGTTTCACCAGGCTTCGTTTGAGAAACAAGAGGGAAAGCTATTTACGTTTGTGCGTAGATAGACACTAGTTTAACATCACTTCTTCGTTGATTGAGAGTTTTATTCCAGCTCATATACCCGCTAGGTATAATCGTTATTAGGCATTTACAATATTGGGAAGTTGCTAACCAATACCGCCATGCCACATACTCAGAATGTCGCATGCAATCCAGACGCCCGATCCTGCGGGTCGCCTGAGGATGGGTGAGCAAGTGGCCATTATTGGAGATTTGTATGATAGAATGGGTAAAGTGTATGAGTGGAAAAGAAGAATCTTCTTCAAAGTAAGCAGTACTGCAGTGTGTATGTGATATTCGGCACTGTCGAAGGAATCACGTGTAGTGTCAATGGACGAGAAATGCACTCCTGCACGAACGTCACAACAACAGAAGAAAACAGTCCTACTTTATTGGACGGGTGCCGATTCCTTTGAATTCAGTCTGCAACCACAATGAGTATTCTATCGAAGGCTGCAAAAAAAATAAAAACACCCATTCTCTTCGTTTACCGAGATCCCGGTACGGGTGAAGCAGAATCCCGAAACAAATTTACACACAACAAGCTGGATCTTGGGACTTTTCTTGGTAGAGACATCGTCAGCCAATGGATAGTAGTCAACCACAACGGCTTGCGCATTGCTGGGATATTTGCTTTGCTTTTTTCATAACACCCCGCCGTCAGTGTCGTCTACTTTTTATGCACCTATCTGCTCTTGTTGCTTTTCGCACTTATCATTTATGTCTTGTCCCTAGGCTCAATCACTAGTTCAGTCGGTGAGGGGCTTGTGATCGGAATCACGTGACACTAACTACGAGACAACTACTGTAATAAGTAAACATTCGGCTCTATTATTGACTTGGCTTCGAGCGAGCTTTCCGTAATAGGAAGAGTATCCTCACACATACATTCACCGCCAGCTGTGAAAGGCTCTGACTGGGTGCAAAAAAATATGCGTCGTAAGACGGTTAACCTCCGGCTATACTGATATGGGTGCCACTCGGCTATGTATTGACGCCGATTGTTGCAAATAGCGAAGTGGAACGCCCCCGGGAGTGGACACAGTCATTCGTTATTGTGATTCGCGGGGAGGATTATTGCTCTATAGTCGGCGTCGACGTGCGCATACTCAGATACCAGACGGTTCATCAGGTTTCAGGCGAGTCGTCTTTCAGACGGAATACTCTGATTACCGCAGCCCTTGCTACCTCACATTCTGCTGAAGTGGGTCTAGTCCGACCGGAGCCGTACTGTTACGGGACAACCGCGTCTCTCGAAGGAAGGTTACCTAGACTTACTCTGAGGTAGTTTTAACTTTCAGAGCTCGAGGCGGTGCACACTGTCATCTCCCTAGGGAGATGATAGAACGGGAAATATGATATGATATATATAACCTACCTAGCCTAGGAGTTTTTAGACTTGTTGGCAACTGTTTTGTTGACACATTCCATGTTTTCTTTGACACATTTTCTTCAGGAATTTCGGCCTTTCCTTCTCAGCTTCTGCTGAGTGCAAATTTCCCGCAATTGGTTCGTGCCGGCTTCTACCAGTTTTCTTCAACAGATGTTTGCCTGAATTTCTTCACTGTCATCTTGCACATATTGAATTGGGGGGTAGCGTGAGGTGGCTGATGGCTGAAATGTGCATTTCTGGGGGCTCTTTGGGGGTTTATACAAACCTGACATCAAACGTCCTCATTTATGCATATAACGAGACCCCAATTAATTCGATAGATTGCGTTTCTCGTAATTTCATCTCAAGGCGGGATTTTCTGAGCAGGCCATATATCGCCAGAAGTTTGCATCCCGGATGCGTAGTTTCAACTGCCAACTTCTGTTACCTTTCCTCTGCATATCCCCACCATTCTGCGTGGAGACACGGGAGATACTATTTGGTTGTTGCTTTTTTTTCACGACCCAGAACCGAATTCTGGGTTGTTTAGCAGAACTGGGCTTGCTGGTCATCCCTGTCCCTGCACAACAAAAGGAAAAAAAGTTCAAACTGGAACTAGCTTGACTAGGCTCGGAACCCAACCCTGGATCGCTATTGCTCCGTTCCAAAACCTTGGGCAACCCCACGGCAAATATTGGGTCAGACTCAAATCATCACCGCTGGGAGATTCACCCTTAGCAGGAACCTAGTGGCCTGACGAATTTGAGCAGCCAAGACTCCCACTCCCTTCTTCGAGCCCAGCAAAAGGAAAGACCGGTTGACCGGTGAGAGCTTACATCCCTCTACAGATGGTTATGTGCGTACTGGATGGGCAGCACAACGTTTTTCTGGTGTCAATCGCGAAGGGCATACTGTGATCGATGTGGAGGCATACGTAGTTGGTAGTGTTTGTTCGTTGGTGGGTGATGCTGGTGGTGTGGATGGATGTATGTGTAAGTGTGTAAGAGGCGCACAGCACAATATGCAAGCAGTTGCTATCGTTGCAGAATTTGAAGGCCACCAACTTCTTCACGGATACTTAGACAAATTTCAGAACCAAAGCTCAGCTACCGCAGGATATGCAAGCACACCTCATTCGATCAACAATACAGCCAGTAGAGTACTCTACATCACATAGGCAGAAACAAGGCAGAAATTGTTAACGGACTGACGGGTTCCCGAAGACACCTGAATAGATGCAACGCAAAAGGGCGGGGAGGGAGGGTAAGAAAAAGAAAGTCCCGACCATCACATCTCAATTTCTACAGGCTCTTGAGAGAGGCAGGCGGGCGAGTTCTGCGAAGGGTAGGAAGTTAGGCAATAGTGGGTGCCCTAGTAAGTAACTTCGGAGACGAGGGAAGAAAGCTTGCCAGTAGGAAACGGCGAGAACATGCCTTTCTCTCTGCGGGTACCAATATCAACACACTTGGTCTGCATCTCGTCAATCTCTCCATCCCGCTACTCGAGCTCACCCATACCCATACGCTTTGCCACAGCCGCTACCCATTCTCCTCGCTCCCTCGTCACTCTCATCTCGTTCGTTCGCTCTTGGCTCCAAATACTCTAGTGGGCTGTGGTGGCCTCCCCCCTCTTGGGACTAGGGCTAACCAATTCTGCGATCCCGGCATTCTCTGGTGTAATAGAACCAAAAGGCGCTTGTCTGTCTAGACTGTTGATCCAGTACCCCAGCAACAATCCCACCTATAATTCGACTGCTTACCCGCTCCGTCATCTTCACTTATCTATTCTCCCCGTCCCTTGATTCTTGATTCAACCTTCTATCCCAAGGTTCATCTCTCCACCAAGCATCAAAAAGTACACCTGTGGCAACGTGCCTCTATAGACGTCCGTCATCCTGCCAGCAGGTACTGCAGTGCGGCTACTCTACAACGCCGATATCTGTATCAACTACGACTATTCTATCCAAATCCCCCTCAATTGTACAGCACCTTCAGAATAGATTATCCTACTCCCTGAGTCGGATCCTTGTGATACACACGCGCACACAGACATTCGTTGGTGGTGTAGCATCAACCAAATTATCAAATGGACATTCTAGAAATCATCGATGACAAGGACCAGAGCATCGCCGAGAGCGGCCAGCGGCGGTTCCAATGCCCTGAGTCTGATTGTGTAAAGGTTTGTTCTCTTCGTCCTCTCTGGTAGCCGTTCATGGTTGCATCTGATCGGAGCTATCGTACTTATCTCATAAACACACGCTAATATATTCTTGAATAGAGTTTTAATCGCAAATCAGATCTACAAAGACACCACCGTATCCACACAAATGAGAGGCCATATATATGTCATTACGATTGCGGCAAATCATTCATTCAAAGAAGTGCCTTGACGGTACACATCCGAACACATACTGGCGAGAAGCCTCATCAGTGTGAATATGTTGGATGTGGGAAGCGATTTTCAGATGTAAGCAATATTTGTGATTTCCTTTTTGAATTTTAACTAACCAACGTCAGTCTTCGAGCTTGGCGCGACATCGACGAATCCACACAGGCAAGCGTCCATATCTGTGCCCAGTTAACGGGTGTGAAAAGAGGTATCCCATCTGGCAAATATCCAATCAAGTACAAATTCTAATTCACTTGCAGTTTCTGTCGGAAGACAACGTTGACGAAGCATGCCAAGCGCCATCATCTCTCGGAGAATGATAGAGCAGAATCGGAGGTTGATGACACCGATGAGGATTCTCCCACCTCATCAACGCCCAAGAGGCTTATGGCAGCAAAGACTCAGCAGAAGAAGGTCGCTGCTAAGCGATTGCAACAACGAAAGCAGTGCGCGCCAATACCAACTACTATGTTGACGTTTTGCCAGACTAGCAGCTTTCACGAGCCTTTAACGCCTCAAAGTCCATTGGATATTCATTCAGCGTCATCAAGCCGCCATACGAGCTTTTCGGCAGCTTCCTCTGGGTACTACAGCGAGACACAAATGATGCATATGTCCTCAACAATGAACCAGCCTCTGACGCCTCAGAGCCCCTATTATGATGAGCCAGACAATCATAGGCCAATTTCGCCCGCGGAGACGGTGGTACATCGTAATGATGGCTACCACACACCTACAGCGAGTCAGACAAGCTCTGTGAACGGGTCATTTGATGGCGGACTCCGGATTATTTTGGAAACCCAGACACCTGATCAACTGCTTTTGGCAGCTCAGCAAGCACTCCAAAGTAGTCCCGGTAGCCTTTCATCCTGCTCATCTGCCTCCAGCCATTCTTCAGTAGACTATTTCTGTCATGCTCATCAACAAACTTCGACCCCTTATCAATCTCCGTACCCTATTTCACCGTGCTATGGTGCACCTCAGTTCCACCCCAGTGTACAGTACCAGTCGGGTCCGTTTTCTGTCGCCGCACAACATGTATGGTATGAGATACCACACCAACAACATTTAATGGCCGAACATTCGCAGAGAATTGAATTTGGTTATGATATGCCATACATCAAACAAGAGCCTGAGATTGTGCTGCCTTCTCGGCGAGGTTCCTTTTGTTAGGCCAACGATGTAAAGTCGCGGCCTAACGGAGCGACGCAGCACTGCTGTGTTTGTATAAAGTTTTCCCTTGTCATTTCACATTTCATTGCATCGATCCAGGGCGGCTTAGAGAATTGCGTTACGTTTGTGCTTTTTTAGTCATGCAAAGTGGGGTTTTCATTGGGGTTTGGACTGCAAATGCTTTACTTTCCTTTTCGGCTCACTAAGACGGGTACAGCTTCGCGGCAATCAGGTGTATGGTGATTTTACAAGATGTTTGTGTGGTAGTTTGTTTTGGCTTGTTTTTGCTGTGTTTTTGGATTGATATTTATTTGGATCCCCTCTTCATTGCACATACTGACCCTTTCTCTGGACATTATTATCTTTTTTGCCTCTCAGAAACCTGGCTATAGTTGATGGGCATCGGAGTTTTGAATTCGCCTAGCTACATCTGACCCGGAGGGCAGCGGATTTGTTTGCCGAGTGGCTCGTCTTTGGCTGTATCTGTTCTCACCACCCCGACGCCACAAAGAATTCGAACAGTGGCGAATCTTCAAATATACATACTACATACTTATTTCATTACTATTATTATTACTATTTTCCCTTTCCTTGCAAAATACCTCCTTTAAATCTGGGTTTTTCTTCAGACAGTCTCATTATTTTTACTCGGGCGGATGGTTCTGATTTTCGTCAATTTGTTGGCTATTTGTCTTTTGTATTTGGTTGGCGGGAATTATTTTTTTTGCTTGGTTGGTTGGTGAGTGTATGTATCATGGGAGGCAGGGAATACGTTAAATTGGCACAAATAGGTAGGAGTGGGGTACACCGAAGCATAAGTATCAAACTTCTCCTTCCTATATAGCTATCCCAATTAAGCATTTCTGCGTAACTCCCGTGTGTGCCGACTTCCAGTCACATCCCCTTGTTTTCTCATGGTTTCGCGGATCAGGATCATGACGATGAAGCCTCCCCTAAAGATTCACTTCGTTGGTCAGGAATTTTTTTCTCTGATGGGAGATGTCTGACCGCCGGTGGTGGTGGCGTTCCCACTCACCAGTTTGATGGGCTTGGTTTGATCATGATAATTGGAACCTTGGGATTTGCACCTGCTTCCTTCAGGCGCCTACGGCAGGGTGGGGCGGTGAGGTGGGGTGGACATCAAACATTCACACATCTCAATCTGCCGTGGTATGCGTACTAAGTATATGTGGGGTTTTACAGCTGGGGGGTGGGACGGGGGAGGTCAACTGCGGTGTTGGTGATAGTAATGGGAGCGCCACGTTTCGGTTGGGTCACTCCAACTTGGTAGATAGGCAGACCAGGTGTATGGGAGGGAATGTACCTGGTGTATGGGAGGACTGAACCGAGGAGCTGGGTGTTTGGTAATTAGAATAAACAAATAACGTGGTAAGTTCAATAATATATCATGTTTATATATTATCGCGTGGGCCAAGGCACCCAAGCCAAGGGTATTTGGATAGTTCAGTCTGTTTAACAAACTTCCGCATTCTGTTGTTTACCTGGACGAATGCAGTATCTTTTGCTTCTTCTTCATCCTAATTCTTTTTTGTTGTGTTTCGGCGGGTTTTTTGCACTTTCATCTCACAGAGACAAAGTGATAGGTAGCCATCCGCGGAAAGTTGAAAAATGATCTCGATATCACGTATCACAGCCGCGATACTTCGGATAGTCGATGCGAATCGTCCCTGCTTGCCACCAATTCGATTGCCGCCCGCTACGCTGAGGGAGGCATGGCGGTCCGCTTCCGCCGCTGCCATTAACTGGTAGAGTGTCCCATTGGCCCGCCCGGACTTTGGCATGCGTACGCGCCACGTCACGGCAAACGGCTATCATCCAACCGATCGCCGACAGGAAAATGATGAAACAAGGTCAATCAACGGGTCGAATTCCGGGCACATGAAATATCACTCGCGTACATTGCTAACCGCAAACTGTTCGCCGTGAGTAATTTGCAAATCTACATATCAAAGATCAAGCGGAGTTGCGCAATTGCCTCTCGCCGATGATTGTACCCACGTGTCAAACCTGCTCTCGCCACTCGGAACCGCAAGGAAGAATCAAATTCTTCAGCATTCCCCAGAAGTTCGTGGATTTATATGTCCCATATTGCGATGGGTAAGCGGCAATAGATGGCTAGCAACGCCGTGGCACATGGAAAGTCTGTTAGGAAATCCGGATCGTTGTTCACCGAGCATCTCGCGCCGCTGAATTGCATCCTTCTGACAGGCGCGTGGCTGTGTCGTCTTGGAGTGAACGTCTTCTAGAAAACGAAGATTTGGAACGGCCCCACCTGTTTTAGTGGAATAATTTCCGTTCTAGTAGGAAATCCAGCCGGTTAAATCGAAATGGCCTTGACGGTAGACTACTTTCCAGTAAATATTCGGGCTGTAGCCACACTTTGTACTGGTTATTTAATTAGCCTCGGTAATCTTCCCGCATCATTGGATCGTTCCTGCAGGATGGGAAATAAGAAGAATTTCATACCAATCTACATACCTATTTCGTCCGCCGGAAGTAAATTGATGAACGGTCCAGTGGGACGGCCTACTAAAAACTCAGTTATTGATCGGCATTTTGACGGAAAGCTCCGCTACATAGGTTGTCCCCCACTCTGGCCCTGTCCATCACTCAGTGAGGCACTGTGATGATAATAAGCGGGCCGAGAAGGTGCTGTCAAATTTCTGCATTTATTTAAAATCTTGCTGGTCGGCATTTCATTCCATAAAGGCGACGGTAATCTAGATTCTAGAAGCAAATTCTTCAGACCTACCACAGCCGTAGGTCAAGGCGTCGATAATTGGGAATGGCGTGATGAATACGATCTGAATACGACCCAATTGCAAGACTGTACCCTAATAGCTCCCACGAGCTAGACAAAATGTTGATATCGGCATGGCCGACGTTATGTACCGAGAACCTGTTGCGCGGAAATCGTGGAATCCAGATGTGAGCCATGCTCGCGGGTGCCGAACGATAGATGTGGATTCATTGGCCGTCTGGTCATCTCCAAAGGTCCAACTTTTCCTGGAGATGAATGACCATTCCCTTTCTGATCTACGCCCTCAATGACGTGAAAACTCTATTAACGATGGTAGGTTGTGCCACTGTTGATATCCTCTCAAAACGCCCATGATTGCGCAATTACTCTAGGACGTCTAGAAACGATCGGACAATAAATGCCAATTGCCGTTGGCCAGAGCATTCGTTTCAACTATAAGACTACTTTAACTCCTTG